>ML682092.1:2811175-2898774 GCA_007922195.1 Podocnemis expansa
GCCCCAGGGAGCATATTTCCTTTCAGAAACATCACATCTCCATGTTTCCAAAATTTCCAGTTTCAAGTGGGGCCCAGGATAGGGGTAGGGCCTGTTGGGTCATGGGTGGGGGGGAGAGGTTGTCTGTTGTGGGTGTGGCCTATTGGGGGCAGACCAATGACAGGCAAGGTCTAGCACAGGTGGAGCCTGTGGACCTGTGCCCTGGGTCTTTTTGCTATCCAGCAATGTCCCTGGGGTGTGGGGGATACTGCTTGTAATCAACACATGGAAATATGAACTACAGCCATGGGAGGTGTTAGGACAATCTGGGAAAAGGTGATAGGGAGAGTGGATTAGTAACTATTTTTGAGCAACACAAACAAGGAGTCTTGTGGCACTTAAAGACAAACAAATTTATTTATTGCATGAGCTTTCATGTGAGAAAATCCCACTTCATCAGATCCTTTGAAGATGGGGGAACTTACTTTATGAGCAGTCTGCTTTGCAAGGTTTCCCTGGTTCCCTTGACTCAAGCCTACCGTAAATTGGGACAGAGAAGTCAGCTTTCCTCAGCTAGTATTATTCTGGCTCCTTCAGCCAACGCCCAGGGCTGTCAGAGGACCTGACTAGGATAAGCCCAACACCTATGAGTAACTGACTGCTGCTGGGGTCAGAAAGGAGGTTTTGAGGCTCTATCAGGCCAGGAGAAGAGAGGCATTTCCTGCCTCACATGGCTGCAGGACCTGAATCAGGACATGCATTCAGAGTTCACAAGCTGTCCTAAGCCCCTATAGACAAGCTTACAGAAAACAGGTGGAGGAGCAGGCACACCTCCTTCATCACTGTTAGCCAGTGGTTAGGACCTCATCTGGGATGAGGAAGTGCCCCCAGGATCAAGTCAGCTGGTAATTCCCAATTCAAATCCCTTCTCCTGCACAGGTTGAGGGGCAACTTGAAGCGGGAGGTGTTCCACATCCTAGCTGTGTGTCTTACCTGCTGGCGAGCACTGATGAGGAAGGTTTTCAGCCACACGTCTCTGGAAATCTGGTGACTAAACCTTCATTTTCCACCAGATTATAATATTCTTGAGCACTGAGTAATGCACATGCCACAAGTGAGTAGTTAGCTAAAGATGTTAGCAAGTTCTGGCTTATGTGTGCCGAATTACACCAGACAGTAAGTTAAAATGGTTTACATCACTCCTATGTAGGCCAAGTGATGCCTTCATTTGAAGATACCCATGTCCTTTGGCAGCTTGTAGCCTGTAGAGGTGCAGATCTTAACTTTGCTCCTGGCTGACCAATTAATCAGCATATCAGCTGGGATGCAGACACTGCTGCTGTACATGTTTTGTACTGGTCTGTGCCACAGAGAGCCAAAGAGGGACAGGAGAGGCTTCATGAAACTGAACCTGGCTAGGATTAAGCAGCCTTTCACCAGACTTAGGAGAGCCAGATGCTAGACCTCTGTATACTTAATTGTGCTGTTAGAGGCTTCTTTGCTCCATGCTGGAGAGGGCTGAGGCTCTTGGTTTGTTCTCTTTAAACAATGCCCGGACTCCCCCTACCAGCCTTCCATTGTTCTTCACGAGTGAAAGAAACATGCTCTGTTATCAAGCTGGGGCTTGACAAAACCCCTTCTTCGAGCTCTCTAGCTGGTCCTTAGGCAGCTGGGTGTTTGGCATCTTCAAAAACCCCAGAAAACTTATTTGGCAGCGTAAATAAGGAGCAAGAAGCTACAATTATAGGCTTCTATTTTTTAAAAAAACTTGGCTTTCCCTGTGCAAGTGAATACAAATCTTGCTTGTGTATAATGTGTGCAAACTATAAATAAAAGTTCTCAGGAAACCAACTGCTCTGTTTGCAGGAAACAGCATTTCCAGAGGGTGAAAGATGATGCGGTTGCAGAGGAAAGGAGGGGTTGGTTTATGAATGATAAAGCAAACTGTTCCTGGAGTTTAAAATTGTGGCCCCTGATTCACCAAGCTAGCCAGGGGCATTCTGGGTTAGTCAAGAGGAGTGGGAAAGGACTGCAGGGAATAGGTCCCTGATTCAGAACATCCCAACTTCAGTGCAAGGTGGGGCTGTCCATATCCTGGTGTAGATTTAACATATTCCATGGGAATAAAATCCCATTGAAGGACAGCGCAGGACCAGCCCCTAAGGTTGTGCCAGTGTAGGGCTCCCTAGCACGGTGAGGGCAGATTCTTGGCTGCCGTCTCTGGCAGCGTTAACCATGCTTAAATAACTAAATCCATCAGCATTGTTTGCAGCGGGAGGAGGGGGAATGGTTTGTTGAGCTGGAGATTGCTGTGGCTGATGTATGCGCTTAACAGCAATTTAAGGCTCCTGCTGAAAAAGTGACATTTCATTTGCTTTCCAGCCGGTAAAAACTGACAAGTCTTGGTGGGTCAAGTGAAAATTTCAAAAAGGATAGCTGTGTTAGTCTAGTCCAGTAAAAAAACAACAAGGAGTTGTGTGGCACTTTAAGACTAACGGATTTATTTTTTGCATGAGCTTTCGTGGGAGAAGATCCCACTTCCTCAGATGCTTCGAAGATGGGTGAACTTACAGAAAGCTTCAAAAAATAAATCTGTTATTCTTAAATTGCAACACAACTCCTTGTTGTTTTTTCAAGTGAAAATGTTTACTGAAACCAAAACCATTACATTAAAATAAATTTTTCATTTTTGTTTAAACATTTCGCAGGGAGATCACTATCAACAACTCTGCAAAGCGCTGCATTCTTTGCATAATGAGCAAGGAGTGGAGACATTAAAAAAGCTTTTAATTTGATTCCCTGGAGAGATGGTCAGAGCTGTTGTAGGAACTGATGCCTGCCTGAGCCCATCTCCATAGCATTCAATTAGCATTACATTTCCAGCTGCCCTCACCTGGATGTTTTATCTGCCCTTGAATGGTATGCTTAATGGAGGCAGGGCTGAAATTCTTCTTGTTGTTTTCATTAGCGTTCTTGGGAGCGCCTGTCATTTCCCAACACATTCCATCCTCAGATTCTTCATGCTGCTCCTCAGCCTACAGGAGGCAGTATGTTTTATTTAGCTTTCTCTCCTGCAAGCACAATGATTTTGTTTTCCTTGGTTTTCTGAATTCATCTGCTCTTGGGGAGGGCCAGTGCTGTACCTATCCAGGACCATTTCCATTTGGGTGGTGGTGGTATGTTCAATCAGGGAAAATGATTAAGCAGAGTGTTGCATATACAACACACAAAAGATGTGTTCTGTGTCCCCTGAGGATGCAGTCTACCCTTGGTGCTGCAGTCACTCAAGTCTGGAGATTATTTATCTACTAGTATGGTTCTCAAACTGTGGGCGGTGGGCCCCTGGTGGGCCACAGAGTAGCTCCAGGGGGTCCATGGACAGGCGGGGAGCTGAGGTGGACCCTGCCTTGGTCTCTGGTTGCTATGGAGACTCAGGCTTCCAGTCAGCCATCAGGGAGCTTCCCCCAGGCTGGGAGTTTTTAAAACTCCTGCCAAGAGCATGCAAAGCATGCTCAGAGTATCCTGGGGAGCCGCCAGGTGCCCCAGCTCCTGTGGCCAGGTATGAGGGGGAAAGGGACCGTGGAGGTGGTTTTGGAGGGGAGCCAGCTGGGAGGGAGGCCATGGCCGTGGCGGCTCCTGGCTCCCCAGGCAAGGGCAAGGGGCCATGGCTGCAGCGGTCCTGGCCTAGGAGAGGGGGGCCATGGCCATGGGGAGCAGTGCGCCACATTCTGCTCCTGCTCAGGCCACATTTGTGGCACCTCATCCACCCAAGGGCAGGGCCAGCTCTGCTGTGAGGCAAGAGACTGACATGGGTTCAGGTGACAGTTTTTAGGGGCACCTAGCCCACCTGAAGATCAGACTGGCTCCCTCCTCTTCAACTCTTTCCTAGCAGCTCAGGCACTGTTAGTCAACCTGCAGCATAAGTCACATAGGCAGAGTGCACTTTAAATCCCTCTGCAGGCAATTGCTGGAGATTTATGCACTTTGGAAAACCCTTTTCAACCTGCATGATTGAGATGGGGGGGTTGACAAATCAAAATTTGGCTTGGGGCACCACAACCCCTTGAGCCGGCCCTGCCCAAGGGGGCTGCGGACTTCCTTCCCCCTGCAAAGGGGGCCTCAAGCCTTAAAAAGGTTGTGAACCCCTGATCTACTGCATTTTAGCACCATCAGCCCCTCCTTCCAAATATTTCCATGTGTAACTTTTTCTGCAGTATAACAAGTCCATGTGTGGATTGAGGGGTTGGACTTCAGCTGTGTGATTCCTACTGAGCTAACTAATAGCTATCCTGCTGAAAATTCCCCCTCACTGTGTCTAGCTCATTATTTACTTGTTTCCATGATTGCGGCTTTCCCACTTAGTGTAATGTCCATATTGGCTTTCTCTTTGATCTGTCCATTGTATTTGCCATATTCAGTTGTAGGCCCAGTCGCTACAGCTGAACTGCAAAGCAAAAAGGAATTTGATTTCAGTCCACGTCTCTGTGCTGGGTGCCTCAACTCAACAGGCTGGATGGGCCAGGGCAGGGCAGTAACTAGACTTTTGGCCACCTGGGGCAAGCAGGCCCAAAGTCTCCCCCCGCCAATGCTGGGCCTGATTCAGCCCGGGACCTTATCCAACACTACGCTGCTGACAGATGGACGTGCAGAGCTGTAATCCCTCCCCAGTCATCACTGACAGTCAGCACAGAGCCCAACCTGTCCCCTGCTGCCACTGGGGGGCCTCCCCACCAGTGCCCCTCCCCAACTGCTGGGCCTCCTCCCCCTACCCCCACCAGTGGGCCCGTCCTGGGGGTAGCAGCAAAGGAATGGAGCATACCCAGTGGTTAAAGTATAAATTGACTGGCCCCAGAACAGGCCCCCTTTATGCATGTGTGGGCCTCAGTGCAGGTAGGCATTTGCAACTGCTTCTCAGTACCATATGCATTGGTTATTGGTCCATAAAAATATTTATAATTTTATATCGCAGTTATGTCTATATTAATCATTGTCACAAACTAGCAAACACTGCATAACACAATAAGTATTGTGATTAACAAGGTGATAAATAAAATGTGATATGTAATTGAACACAATGCCTAAGCAGAAACAATTGAGACAAACAAAAAAAGAAAACTGCATTTATTGCTTGCAGTGAGACACAGATATGCAAACTCTCAAACTTTAGAAAAACATACAGCGTCCTATGGCACTTTTAAAGATTTATTTATTGCATGAGCTTTTTGGGGAGAAAAATCCTATTTCATCAGACGCTTCATTTTCAGCATGTCTGACAAAGTGGGATTTTTCTTCCACAAAAGCTCATGTGATAAATCTGTTAGTCTTTAAAAGTGCCACAGGACTCTGTTCCTCTGTAACAGACTAACATACCTACCCCTTTTGCTCTCAAACTTTAGTAGTTCAGTCTTCACAGTCCATGTATCCAGTGCTCTCTCTGCTCTTAATTTATGTCCTGCCTCACCACTGCAGGAGACTAGCTGCAGACTCATCTAACAAAGAACTTCTCTATCCTTGTGTGAAACATAACATAGAGAAAAGACCTGGCATAAAACCACCAAGTTTTAACATCAGCCTCCTACCTGAATGAACATACACAAGGGTCTTGATGTCTAAGGAAAGTGTGTAGTGGCTCAGAAGGAAGGATTCTACGAAGTGGGATTTTCTCCCACAAAAGCTCATGCAAAAATAAATTTGTCAGTCTTTAAGTGCCAGAGGACTCTTTGTTTGTTTGTTCTACTGAACTAGACTAACACAGCTACCTTTTTGGATTATAGCAGGCAATGTGCATTATGTGCCAGGGCCTGTTGGTAGCAAAAACACAAGGAGCTGCCCTACTAGCTATCAATGCTTAATATACAGAAAATCCTGGGTTCAAGCCCCAGGTGGTTGGACTTGATGATCTCATGAGGTCCCTTCCAACCCTATGATTTGATTCTATTCTAATAGCAGGATGTGTCCCCATTGTTCAAATTCATAGGCCAGCCACGGAGAAAGATCAGTTACTTCAAGAAATTGATGCCTTTCGGAAGACTCTGTATAAGTGACTATATCTTTATAGCCAGCCATGCCATCCCTCCATGTGTCCCGCAGGTACCAGCTGCCATGGCTCGCTCCCATTTGTCCACCTATCACTCACTTCTCCAACCACCCCACCCACCAGCAACCTGTCGTTCATCTCCTACACCCCCCTCTCAACGCACTTGCCCTGTCATCCTCCCCCCCACCCCTTTCTATAGTATCTTCCCCTGGCCCTGTCTCTTTTTGCATAGCATCATGTCCCAGGAGGGCTTATATTGCACTGTATTTATTTTTATGAACAGGTAATTTTTTTAAAACAATTTTTAAAAATTATTCTTATGAAAGCTCTGCTGGAAACCTGAGTTATTTCAAACACTCCAGAGACCCACCTTAGGGAGTCTGGCACTTGCTGCTCACCTTTCCAGCCCATCCATGGTACAGCCAGCTACCTGCAGCCCAGCTTCTTCCAGAGAGCTTCACACAACCAAAGCAGCTCCAGCCACCACCCTCCCCGACCCCGCCAAAAAACCCACTACCAACCTCTTCTCCCAGCTACTACAAGGAGCCTGGAGTTACTTCTTCCCCCCTGGCCCAAAACAGCCCCCTGCTACTGCCCATAAACCACCCCACAACTCAGTGCCCTACCTGGCTCAAAACCACCCTGAATCTATTGCCCCCACCTAGCCACCCCCCTAGCCCAGCACAAAACTGTCCACCCCCCATTTCCCCTAAACTACCTGTTCCCCCCACCCCCTACTGCCCCAAAGCCACCCACTTTCCCACCCTATGGCCCACACCACTGCAGCTGGGCTGCTATTGTCCCATCTGGGTCTCTCACTCACTCACCACCCCAGTACTGCTCAGATTCTCACCCAAACTGCCTCTTTGCCAGCCCCTCCCCCTTGCCCTGGCTCTGATTTGTCCTGGGGCTCCCCGGGTGGCCTGCCACCCTCCCCACCCCCTAGCTTACCTTTCCCTCCCCTGACCGCTGGTACCTTGTACTTAGGGGGATTCAAATTGCCCTCCTCTCTTCCCCTGGAGCACAGAGAGGAGCTACTCTGTGTCTCAGCAAGCAGGTGTGGGGGGGCTGAGCTGAGAGCAGCCTCTGACACTTAGTGATTTGCATGCCCCCCGGGCAGCTTACACAATAAGAGACTTTAGAGTGGCTGAGAGGTGCAAATCACTAAGTAAGCCAAGTTCCTGGCAGGGGAATACCTAACCTGTCAGGCTAGCACAAGCGCCTGTCTGTTCCAGCACAGTACTCTACTTTGCTGCCAGGACCTATCTGTGCGTGCATGGTTTTGGTGGGCCTTGCCCCTTTTCCCTCATGTTACGGCCCTTGGCCAGGGCCACAAAGCAGAAATTCAGCGTACTGACAAGTTTGTTTCTTTTATTCCTCTGCCAAGGGAATCCTGCTGGTAGTTCCTGGTTTGGTGAAAATACTGCTGAATGCACCATCACAAATACCAGTGCTGCACTCTGATCTCTATATTGTCCAAGGTATTTGTAATGTCACAGTAGCCTTAGGTGCAAGCTGTCATCTGTAGATGATGAAGGGACCTGATTTTTTTTTAAACAAATACCACCACCACCCACCATTCCAAGCTCCATCTGTTCCTGTCCATTCCAAGAGGCACAAACTTTGGACTTCTATCTTGCTCCAGGTTTGGTATGGGACCAATCAAAAATAAACCCTAAGCAGATTTAGAAACTGAAGCAAAGGGAGGTTAAATAATTTGGCTAAGATCACAAAGGTGAGACTGCCAGAACTAGAAGCGAAACTGGGCTCTCAAGTCTCAGTCCACTGCCGTAACTACGCAAACATCCTTCATCCTAAATCTCTCATGGGTGAGATGTCTCTTCTGAATATGAGCATGGCCATAGTGGAGCAGACCAGTGATCCATCTAGCCCAGCATCCTGTCTTCTGACAGTGGCCAATGCCAGGTGTTTCTGAGGGAATGAACAGAACAGATAATGATCAAGTGGTCCATTCCCTGTTGCCATTCCCTGCTTCTTGCAAACAGACTAATACCTGCCCATCAGACTAATGTCCATCAACTAACACTCATCTTCCATCAGGGCCATAAATATGGCAGGGCCAATGGGACTTTGCCCCCAGTGCCGCTCAATAAAGCCAATCTATTAAAAGGTGCCTTTCACAGCTCCGGCCCCCAGCACCACTAACCGCAAGAGGTGTGTTCCAATCGTAATGCACCCCGAGTGCTGAAATAGCATGTTACGGCTCTGTCTTGCATAAACCCATCCAGTTCTTCTTTGAACCCTTGTAGCTGTAGCCTTCACATTCTGCTCTGGTAAGGATTTCCACAGTGCAGCTGGGTGCGGTGTGAAGGGATGCTTCTATTTGATCACTTTACACCTACTGCTCATTAATTTCCTACCACAAAGAACCCCCAGTGCTTGTGATCCAAAGGGGTAGCCATGTTAGTCTCATTCAGTAAAACAAACAAGGAGTCCTGTGGCACTTAAATATGTTTATTGCATGAGCTTTCAAAGAGTCTTAACAAAGTGGGATTTTTCTCCCATGAAAGCTCATGCAATATATGTATTTGTTAGTCTTTAAGTGCCACAGGACTCCTAGTTCTTGTGTTAGGAGAGGGAGTAAATACCACTTCCTTATTTACTTCCTCCACACCAGTCATGAATATATAGCCCTCTTCTGTCCCCATGTCATCTTTGAGTGATTTGACTATCATCTAGGAAGCCTGTGTCAGAGATCAGTCATGCCCTGAACTCTTGTGGACCAGTGCCTTGTGAACCATCATGACCGTCTTGCAGCTTCTGTTTTATTTTGGCTATGCTGAAAAGTTGCCTTATGTGATGATTTGCTGTAGCATCTCTATCTGTCTAGACAGCAAGAATGTGGCTACAGAAGAGACCAGGGTTCTGTTCTCAGCTCTGCTAGAAATGACCTTGTACAACCTCTCAATCAGCTTAGCTGCAAAATGGAGGAAAGGGGAGCTGACAGTTCTGTCCCACTACGGTGTGGCTATGAAGACTTTGCTGTTAATAAAAGCTATGAAACACCATACTGTCAGCAGGAGAAGAGATCTGACTCTATATGTACTGGCTCACAGCTCAGTGTACATTTCCTGAGGTTCCATACAGGTGACACTGTAGTTTTGACACTGGATTAAGACTTGGGAATTCCTGGCTCCCAGGCATCCCTTCTGGCCTTAGGCAAATAACTCAGCTTTGGCTAGACTAGGAAAATGAGTGTCGTCACTTAAACTGCAATATGGATACTGTTTAAAACAGGTCTGGGCAAACTTTTTGGCCTGAGGATTACCTCAGAATCTAGGCAGGCTGGAGAGGGGCAGGGGAGGGGCCACTGCATTCTAGACAAGGGTGCTGCTGGGCCCATGAGGCGTGGGGAAGAGGTGGGTGGGAAGCAGCGACTGTGTTGGGCCCTGCGGGGAGCAGTTGACACACTCCAGTCAGGGCGCTGCCGTTAGGCTCATGCAGTGGGAGGGGGAGGTGCACCAGCCAGGGCACCACTGCTGTACATGGCAGGGAGAGGGGTGCAGTCAGGAGAGTGAAGCAGCCAGGTCCATGTGGTGGGAGGGGATCGGGGTTGGGTAGGAGAAGCAGCTGCCAGGCTGGGGCCAGGCCTAGCTAGAGGGCCAGGTGAAAGGCTTTTATGGGCCACATCTAATCCACAGGTCATAGTTTACACACCTCTGCTTTAAAACTACATTAACTGGACAGTGTGGGTCCCAATGACCAGCTAGCTTGGCTCAAAAGTGCACCTGCCCTAGCTCTTCCCTGGCTACCCAAGAGCGTTAGCAAACCTGGCATTAAACCCATCTTTTATCCTAATCTGGGCAAGACCTTAATGCTCTATGCCTGTTCTTTGTAACATGGAGGCCATACTGCTTGCTCACCATTCAGGGGCAGGGGGTCATGGATCAGTTCGTGACTGTGAGGCGCTGAGACAAATGTAACTGATGGGGCCACACAGAGATCAACCTCACTGGAAGCCACACCTTAATGTGTTTGCCACTCAGTAGGGTTAAAGCAAGCAGGAATGCCCTGGAGTTCTGGGGCCTACAAATCTGAGAGGCCAGAGTTCTGGGGCCCAGAATCTAGAACAATCGAGCCCACACATGCATGAAGGGGCCCCAGACAATACAGGAAGGGGGCCCAGAGATTAGGAAGGTTCTGGGGCCCCTCAAATTATACTTTAACCACTGCCACTGGGCCAAAGAACAAAGTGTCTCCCACTTGCCACTCCCACTGATATCGGTGCTTCAGGCATCAGTTGTCCCATCCATTTCCATGCCAGGAGTCTCCTGTGAAAACTGAGCTTGTCCCTGCTGGAGCAAGCTGAATGAGGGTGAAGGAGAGAGAAAGGAGGTGGTCAGAGCCAAATGGGAAGCATTCCAAAGAAAAGGCTCACAGGCGCCAGCTGAAAAGGCAGGTCTCTGCTTGCAGATAGGGCAAAGCAACACAGCCTCCCAAACAAGCCACAGCTGTGTGCGAGGCTTGCCATTGGGAACTGGCTGCAATCTCATGTGTATGGAAGAGGATTTGGAACACAGCCGAAAGGTGTTTCTGGTTCCTGCTCTTGTACTTGCTGTCCTTGGAGGAAGTACTGCTCTAGTGATGGTGTGAAAACCCTCCTTTGAGGACTGGAGGATTTCAGCAGGGTGGTAATGGGAGACACAAAGTCTGCCAGTTCTAGGGAACCAGTTCATGTGCCCCCACCCCAACCACATCTGCTTGTTACAGCCTGACTATCCCATAGCCACTGGCCTGGCAGGCTGGGGAACCTTTTCGGTACCTATGTTAATGCAGCGTGAGGTGTTCTTTAGAAAGTCAGATTGTAATTGTTGGGCCAAGCACCTAGGAACATCTGTCTCAGGATGGGGCTGTGCCTTAATCTGGATCTTGTATCATTTTTGGCTTAAAAAAAAAGAAAAAATTCTTTTTCGAGCAGTGTCCCCACTGCTCCACTGTAGGTGATTAACAAGCAGTGCTCTAACTTGTGGAAGGAACTTTGGAGATGTCTTTGCTTGCTGCATTAAGTACTGCTAGGCCTAAAGAAGCATCAGACGAGGCATCTATGTCAATTGCGTAACGTCTTATAAAAGTATCTGCAGAAGCCCAGGTGGCTGCCTTGGAAATATTTATTACCAGTACATTATGAAGAAATGCTGTAGAAGTAGAGATCAATCTCATAGAGTGAGCTCCGATAGGATACGTTGGCTTGGAACCATGCTTCTCATAGGCCATACGAATGCACATAGAAATCTATTTGGAGAGTCTCTGATTAGAAATTGGGTTACCTTTGGAACATTCTGCAATAGAGACAAACAGCCAGAGGTGTCGCTGGCGCTGGGCACATGGGGCCTGTGTCCCAAATCCTGGTGCCTGTGCCCCGGGTCCCATGGGGCCCCGCCTCTCCTGGTCTCCAGCCTGATGGGGCTGGAGATCTGGGGCCCAGCCACCCGCGGCCGCCATGGCCGCTCCCGTCCCCAGCCGAGGATCCCGGGCCCAGCTGCCCGCAGCCATGGCTGCCGCTTTCGGCCCTGGCCCTGGCCCCGGCCCCAGCCGAGGATCCAGGGACCACCTGCCCGCAGCCCCATCCCCAGATGGGGTCCCAGGCCCAGCCACCCGCAGCCACAACTGCCACTCTTGGCCCCAGCCCCGGCCCCAGCCGCGGATCCTAGTCCCAGCCGCCTGCAGCCACTCCCAGCTTTGTCCCCGGCCCAGGGCGTGGCCTGCAGATGGGGGCAGGGCCTGTGGACAGGGGGCGGCTCCTGGGCCGGTGCCCCAGGTCCTTCCCCGGGGCAGTGACGCTCCTGCGAATAGCCTCAGTGTTTTTCTGAAGTCCTTTGTCCTGTCTATGTAGTACACTAGTGCCCATTTGACATGCTGCATGAGTAGGCATTGCATAAGGAGGTTTTGGACAGAGGACCGGTAAATGGAGTGTCTGATTGATGTGAAAGGCTGAAGAGATTTTTGGCAGGAACTTAGGGTGAGCTCTAAAGGAGACCTTGTTCTTGAAGAAGATGGTAAATGGAGGGCAAGCCATTAGTGCTGTGATTTCACCAACATGTCTGGCTGATGTTATTGCCACCAAGAATGCTACCTTTAATGACATATGAAGTAAAGAGTATGTGGCTATTGGTTCAAATGGTGGTCGAGTGAGCAATCTCAAAACCAAAGATAGGTTCCATGGAGGTACAGGAGATCTAACATCTGGATATGTGTTTTGGATGCCATCCATGAACTGTTTGATAGTATGATGAGAGAATATGAATGAATTGTTAATCGAATCATGGAAAGTCAAGATCGCCACCAAATGTACTCTGATGGTATTTGTTGCTTGGCTTTTCTCTTTCAGGTCCAGGAGGTACTCAAGAATGAGTGGGATAAAACTCAACTATGGGTCACAGTGGTGTTCCTGGCACCAGATAGAGAACCTGTTCCATTTTTGAAGGTACGTAGCTCTTGTTGTAGGCTTTCTACTGTTTATCAAAATTCTTTTCACCCTCTCGGAGCATTGTTCTTCTAGGTATTAAGACACTGAGGAGCCACGCTGTGCGGTAAAGTCTGTCAAGGTAATGTCAACAGCAGTGGCAAACATAATGGCCCCCCCGCCCCCCCAACGTAGCCCGCTAGACTATGGAGCTCACAGGGAGGAGTGTTAAGTATCTATCTCCCCTGATGGGTCTCATCTCCGGGCTATTCAGCTCGAGGGGAAGAATGTTAAGTATTGATCTCCCCTGATGGGCCTCGATTTCCTGAGTGAGTTTCTACCCCCCTTGCCTTGTGTCATCAAGGGGGGGGTGAGTTTCTATCCCCCTGAACAGTTTTTCTGCACCCCCGTCACCACGATCATTGTCCAGGGTCCCAGTTTTATCATTGGTCCTGACCTGCACCTCTCTTCCAATTGGCTATTTTATACTCTGGCCGTCCAGTCCACTATTTAAGCCCCTGCCTCAGTTGGCTCGAGTGTTCTCCCACCCTCGAACGCTAAAGGGCACGTCACAAACTGGTCGGACTGATCCCCTGACCGAGACAGGGAGCTTCCACCCGCGAGACTTTTGGGTGTACTAGAATTGCCAGCCGAACAATTATGTACTGGGATGCTGCAGCTGGTCTGCCTCCTCGCTTTGGGTTCCACTATGGTGCTAGGACAGGTATTATAAACTGATACAGCTATTCTACCTCTCTCGATTTGTTTCTTTCTTCCCTTTTTCTTTTCTCTATAATTCCATTTATGCATTCTTTATAAGTGTAGTTTTTTTCCCATTTATGCTTTGTCTATAAGTGTAGTTTTTCCCATTTATGCAGTGTTTATAAGTGTGGTGTTCATATGTACCTTGTATAGTCCCTTTACTACATAGCTGTTTATTATCCCACTTGTAGCTTGCATAGTCCTTTTCACTGTGTAGCTGTTTACCCCCCCCCACACACACATAGGCATTTTGTTGCTATTTCGTTGTATGCCTTTATGAGACCACTATAAAATTCTGTCTATTGAAAATTGGTGTCCATCTCCTTGGTGGGTGTTGCTGGTCCATCGCAGTTACATCGCAAACCCGGGGTTCAACAGGTAAACCTGTTGAGTTTTGCCCTTGTTCTGTGTCAGGAGGTCTGGAATTAGAGGGAGGGTGATTGGTATATCCATCGACATTTGCAGAAGAAAGAAGTACCATGTCTGCCTCAGCCATGCTGATGTGATCAGAATGAGCCTGGCTTTGTCCTGTTTTAATTTCTGAAGTGATTTTGGGATCATGGGGATTGATGGAAAAGCACACAGAAGATGATGATGCCATTGTATCAGAAACACATCCCCCATGGACCCCTGACGTTTGCCCGCTCTTGAGCGGAATAATTTGCATTTTTTGTTGGCAGGAGTCAAAAGACGACCATTGACGGATGACCCCATTGTTGAAAGATGGTATCCAGGATGATGCTGTTCATCTCCCATTCATGGGGTTCCGCAAAGTTCCTGCTCAGTTTGTTGGCAGTTGCATTGTACTTGCCGGGTAAGTAGACTGCTGATATTTGTACATCGTGGCATACATACCATTCCTATAGTCTCATCATTTCTGTGCATAGCAACTGGGAGTGGGCACTGCCTTGACAGCTGATGTAGTACATTGAAGCAGCATTGTCCATCTGTATTTTTATGGTTTTATCTGTTATGTCTCTGACGAGGTGTCGACAGGCATTCCTCACTGCTTGCAGCTCCAGGAGGTTTATATACAACTGTCTCTCCTAATGTGACCACTTGCCCTGCACGGTTAGCTCCCCTAGATGAGCTTCCCAACCTGTGAGGGAGACATCTGTAGAGGGACTTTAAAGAGAGGGCCTTTGGTTTACAAACGGAACACCTTGGAGAAGGTTCTCTGGTTGAGTCCACCAGATGAGACTGTCTTTTATGGACTGCGGCTCCAAAAGCATCTGATGTCTTGAGTGCTTGTGCAGCTTGAAATTTCTGAGGAACCACATTCATAGGTGCCTCTTGTGTAATCTGGCTCTGAACACCACATAGGTTGCTGTGGCCATTGTGGCCCAGGAGCTGCATGGACATAAGAGCTGTTACTTTGGGGAAAAGACAAATATCCCTTACAAGATTTCTTATGGCTTTGACATGTTCTCCGGTGAGATAAGCCCTGCAAGAAGGAGTGTGGATCCTTGCACCTATAAATTGTATTTCTTGAGAGGGAGACATTAGGGACTTCTTGTAATTTATTGTCAGTCTGAGAGATTGGAACAGATGTTCTGTGAGTTTCACTGCTTCTTGGGCAGCTGGAAGTGTACGTGCTTTGAGTAGGAAGTCATCTAGATAGGGGGAAGATTGTTATTCCCTTTATGTGTAAATGTGCAGCCACTGGTGCCATAAGTTTGGAAACGACTCTTGGGGCTGTGCAAAGACCAAAGGGGAATACAGTAAATTGGTAGTGTTTGTCCTGGAAAATAAAACAGAGAAATTTCCTGTGTTAAGGTGAATAGTGATATGGAAATACGCGTCTTTGAGGTCAAGGAATGCTGACTAGTCCTTGTGCACTAGAGAAGGAAGTATAGTTGACAGCATTACCATTTTGAATTTCTGTACTTGAACGAATCTGTTTAGACCTCTAAGATCTAAGATTGGCCTCCAACATCCCATCTTATTTTGAGTTAAAAAATATCAGGAGTAGAATCAGGGGCGTTGCTGGATAGCAAAAAGATCCGGGGCACAGGCCCAAAGGCTCCACCTGTGCTAGACCCTGCCCCTGTCATGGGTCCGCCCCCAATAGGCCACACCCACAACAGACAACCTCCCCCTCCATTACCTAACAGGCCCTACCCTTATCCTGGGCCCCACTTGAAACTGGAATTCACATGAAGTATTTGAAGTGGGGAAGTTCCACATGAAATAGAAATTTTGGAAACATGGAGATGTGATGTTTCTGAAAGGAAATATAGTCCCTAGGGCCATGCCAGCTGATGACTAAAATTGAAGCTGTCAGCTTCTAGCCAACAGCTGTCTAGGCACCAATGCAGTCTGACCATGTCAATGTCCATGGATTATCCTGGTCCAGAGTGTTTAGCCTCTGTACCACTCTCCCACCACATAGAGGCCCCATGCCATGCTGTGATACAACTCCTCCTTCATACCCCTCTGCTCATTTTAGTTTTAATGCAATCATTCTCCTCCAGTGTTCCCTACAAATGAATCAAGGTGCTGGCAGTATCCTCTTAAAAGCTTACTGACCATGTGAGGAGGACATATAAAAATTCTCCTCCTCTGACAAGGCATGTCTTTCCCTATCTCCTGTAGGTTTCTGTTGCTAAACATCAGGAGTCATGGAGATCAGAAAATAGGATTGGGAGGGAGGGTGGTGCATGAGACCATCCCTGGGACTTCCAGTCAACTTCTTTAGGGTCTCCAGGTACTGGAGAAGTGGATGGCATCTAGGAGCCCAGATGAGAGATGACACGCTGCTGACCCATGCTGAAGACACCTACCACTGCAGTTCTCAAGCTTTTAAAATAGAGCCCACGCCTCTCCTGAACTTTGCTGTAATGCTTGCCCTCCACTTTGAGTGGCAGCATGAGATTGTGGAGCAGGGGAGTGGAAGGATGGTAGCAAAGCAGCTGCAATTTGCCATGCTGGGCTGCTTATAACACTGGGCAGGAAATTTAAAAAGGCTCTGACCCTCCCAGCTTCTAGGTGTATGAAACCCAGGTAGGGGAAGTTGGGGAACTCATGAGGCAAGCAGGCAGGCTGGCTGGAGCTGCCAGTGCAGTGCTATAAGCAGGGTCACACCAAACTGGCTGACCCAGCCAGACAGCCAGGCTGCCTGCCTTCTGCCTCCCCAGCAAATAGCCAAAGAGAGGACAACAAAGTGAACTGAGAAGAAGGCAGAGAAGCCTCCTGCAGTATTTCTCCCACTCTGCCCTTAGCTCCTGCCAGACTCCCAATCCCCCTTCTGGGGAAACAAAGCAGAGAGGATTTAGCAGCAAAAACTAAGTAAGCCCACTCTTACAGGAAAGAGCGAGTCCAAACCAAAAATACAGCATTATTGGGATCACTCTATCCAATGCAAGACAGACAACATTACAGGAATTCACAATGAAGTACAACAATTGTAAAACAAGAAAGGCACATTCAAAGACTAACAAGTTTATTTATTGCTCGAGCTTTTGTGGGTGAAATCCCACTGTGTCAGACACTTGAAAATGGTTTCCAGATAGGATTTCGCTCGTGTGATAAATAAATGTGTTACTCTTGAAAAGTACCACAGGACTCTTTTCTATTTTTACTGGATTAGACTAACATGGCTCCTCTCCCCCCCTCCGGAACTTTTCAATAAAAGGATAGTTAACTTTGTGGCATGCTGCCTGATGTGTACTTATGTTGTGCAGTCATAGGAGGGCAAAACTAAAGAGCAGAATAAATAGTGATATTAAGTAGCGACATTATTGGTAGGTCAAGCCTCACTCATGATCTCCCAACAGAACTCTCAAATCTCAGGAATTTTTTCCCCAGGCCCAGTCTGCTAATATTTGCTCAGTCTTCTGTCGCCACAAGCAGTGGTGGCTTTTGGGGTAGGCGAAGCAGGTGGCTGCCTAAGGCCACAAACAATAAGGGGCTCCGTCTTCAATCTCGTAGACAGAAATGAAAACATAGAAAAATATAGAAATTTTTCCCATATAGCAGAGCTAGTAGGACTGGAAGCCTAAGCACTTTTCACTCTTGGTTCATCAAGGCAAGCTATCATTAGGATCTGTGCTTCATCTGAAATGCAGATTTCACCATTCTCTGCCCATCACCTTGACATTGACATGCTAAAAAGCAGGAGCAAGCAACAGACAGCACAATGACAGGAACTTTTACAGTGGCCTCAGCTTTTAATTCCTCAGTATGGCCATTTATTTTGCCATTTTTTAATTTTGTGAAATACTGCCCTTTTCTTTTCTTTTTTACCTGTATTTTTTCATTTTCCTTTGACTTTGTGGAAATTTTTACTTTGACTTTTTTTAGCTCAGGTTACCAGGTAGGTCCATATAGGCTGCTACATCTAAATATAGTGCTTTCCTTTGGCAATCATTACATCTCTGTGTGATGTCTGTGCAGTATGTCTTTCTTTTGATAAGTAATTCTTTAGCTTCCTTTGTACTTAACTATTTAATATTTTGAGGGGGCCAGAGTCTTATAAACTTGAGTACATCAGAGAATTTCATTGAAATTTGATGTTTTTCATTTCACTTATTTTTATTTATTATTATTATTATTATTATTATTATTATTATTATTATTATTATTATTTGTATTAAATATCTCTAGTGCACATAAACCCAAGCCCATATGAAAAATTTGTAAGATGTGATGGCCAAAATTTTAAATGTGGTATTTTAGTTATTTTTGAGCCATCATTAATGTTACCACTTCTTATTTATTAATTAATGCTCACACTTTTAAAAAAAAAATTAAAATGTTCACTTCAACATGGTAGTTCAGCATTAGATGCTTTATGTTAAGTGAATGATGATCAACTTACAAGTTTCACGATGGGAAGATCTTTAAAAATACCATAGCCAAGAATAATTTACGAGTTCCAGAGGGATAATCATATTAGTTTGGTTCAGCAAAACAAACAACAAATCCTGGGGGGTGGTATGGGGCAGTTAAGGGTGCAGGAGGGACTGGAACCATAGGGAAGGTAGCAGTGTTTCAGCAGGAATTCCAAACTGGCAATATGGAGTCTTGGCTCAGGGTTACAGAATTATTTCACTTATGACACTAAAGGACATATATCCAACATTAATTAACATGTACTTTAAAGGTAAACACAATTAATTATCTCTGACCCTCCATATTATCTGTCCCTGTCCCACACCTCCAGTCTCTTCCTGCTTAATGTAGAACAATCTCTCACACAAGAGAACAATTTCAAGCACAGGATAAATACTAGGCACAGCATATGGTGGTGTTCAGAGTTCACCTTTACAAATAATAGCACTGTTGATGAGGTTACCTTCCCAGACCACCTGCTGCCCCAGCCTCACAACTGAGGCAACAAGGCAAGGGGCAGGAGACCCCGCAGTTGTGCCAGGCCGGCCCCACCACCATGCGAGACCCTGTGGTCAGACCAGGCAGCTCCACCACCTGGGCATGTGGTGAGGGCTGGGGACCCCAGGCCAGGCCAGCCCTGACCCATGGGCATGGGCTGAGGGCAGGAGACTCTGGGTTAGCACCCGAGCCTTGCCCCCTGAGCTGTGGGGGGCTGCCTGGTCAGGGCTGCACCACAGCAGCCTGGCCACCAACCTGATCCCCAGGGACCCACGGCTGAGGGATGGTCCCTGACTCACCAGCCTTCTGCTGGAGTGACCCTGGCCTGGACAGAGGCTTAGGTACATCCCTTGGGCCACCTGGTGCTCAGGTGAGGAGCTCCATTTCCAGGCCACCCCCTCTGAGTCCCCTAGGCCATGGGGGGGGGGCCCTGCAGGCACTGGGGAGATGCTCATGGACCCAGCTGGGACCTAGAGGCCATGGGGAGAATGCCTCCAGCCCAGGGGTACCCCCTGCCAATCCCAGCTGGGCCCCAGAGGTTTATGGGCACCCCCCGGTCTCACCCAGGGCCCAGATGCCTAGGGGTAGCCCCCTGAGTCCCACCTGGGCCCCAGAGGTCTGGGGACACCCCCACCAGTCCCACATGGGCCCCAGAGATTTCAGGGCACCCCTGCCCATCCCACCCAGGGTCTGGATGCCTATTGGCACCCCCACAGCCACAGCCAGGGCCCAAAGGCCTGGGAGAATCCCCTGCCCCCACCCCACCTGGGACCCAGAGGCCAGGAACTAATTCCCTGCTTCCACCCAGGGGCTGGAGCCCATGCAGGGAAGCCCCCCTCGGCCCCAGGCAGCCCCTCCTCTCCCCCCCCCTTCGTCTGACCAGGGCCTCCAGCCAGGGCCGTGCCTAGGGGGGAGCAGGGCCCAGGGCAAATCAGTTTGTGTGGGGCCCCCCCATTTTAAACTTTGCAGCGTAATGTTCCCTCTAAGCCAGTTGGTTCCCAACCTGTGGTCCAGGGACCCCCCCAGAGGTCCACAGACACATTGCAGGGGGTCTGCGGAGCCTCTCCCTACCCAGGGCTGGAATCCAGCCACAGCCCTGATGCTCCCTGCCAGGGCTGCCTCTCCCCATCTGTGGCTGTATCCTGGCAGGGGAATGGAGCCACAGCAGCTCCCCAGCAGGGGCAAGGGCAGGGGACCACAGCTGCCGTGGCTCAGCTCCCTGGTGGTGCGGGCAATGGCGGTGGCAGTGCTGCTCACCAGCTGTCCCACTGGTGCGGGTCAGAGTCTGCCCATGCAGGCCAGATTACATAAACAGCTGAGGGGGGTCCGCAAAGTGGTGGGTTTTGTTGTTGTTGTTGTGTGGTTTGTTTGTTTGTTTGTTTGTTTGGGTTTTTTTGTTACACTCAGGTCCCCAGCCTGAGAAAGGTTGGGAACCACTGTTCTAAGCTGATGATGCAGCTGAGCAAGTTCCCTGCTGGTTCTCCAGGCACCAATAGGCTTCTTCCCTGCTGCCCACTGGCTCCCCAATAACTTGTGCACCCATAACTTGTTCAGCTGCATCATCAACTTAGAGGGAACACTGGGCAGTGTCATAATTTTTCTTTAATAAAATCATAAATTTCTAGCCCTCAGGCTAAAATTTGCAGAGAGAAGCAGAAAATCATGACTTGACTTTATCCTAAAGGCTCAAAACCCAGAAGTCAGAGAAAATAGTTCCCCCCATTTATTATTTCTTTAAACATCTCTTTATTTTTAAGTGCGTTTTAATGATATATTTAAGCCAGACTTGTGACTATTTTTGATGTTTAGGGTAGGCAATACTGAATGTGTCATGGTGATGTTCCATCAACCTCACAGCCAAGTGGACAGGAGCATCTGGATGTACTCTTTGTGGTTCTGGTTTTCTGTTCAAGATGGGCACACAATTTTACAAGTTTAATAATTTTTGTTAGATCAAGTTTTTGTTAAATTGAAAATTCAGAGAGAGGGAAGCTATTTTTGGATGATAAAAAATAAAATTCAGGTCCTCTCTCACCTTAAGGCACTGGATTCCAATTGTCTAATGTATGTTATTTCCTTTATGCTGCGTGACTCTCTCCTTTTCCTTCTTATTTTAATATATGTATTCATACATTCCTCATCGCTTTGCAGGTGATCTAAGTAATGAAAGTCAGGTACTGTTTGAGGATGAGAGTAAGAAACAAGGGACTTTTGGCCTCCTCTTAGATACTCTGATGTAAATCAAAGGAGGAGTCTTGTGGCACTTTTAAAAGCTAACAAATAAATAAATGTGTTAGTCTTTAAAAGTGCCACAGGATTCCTTGTTTGTTTCCCTAAACTAGACCTGCATAGCCACAGTTGCTTTTCTCTTTGCCGTGCTTTGGGACTGGTGGTCTGACTGCAATCAATGACAATGGGGCTTATTTACAGTGCAGAAGGAAGGACAAAAAACTACTTGAATGTGTAGATTGATGGCCAGTAACCCTAAAAACCCAGTATTTCCATATGAATGCTAGCCTGGGGGCTTCTCTCTCAGGTATAATAGATCATTATCTGCACAGAGAAGTTTGCTCAAAAAGACATCCCTGAAGACTGAAAATTCTTGTTAAATGTAGAAGGAAAAAAAGTTCTTTAATATCTGCGAACGCTTTCTAGAGATGCTGATGTAAATTCAAAGAAAAGGTCCTGTTTTGTAAAGGTTGGGGATGTGACATTCTCCTGGCTTTGTCCCCGTTTGCTTGGCTGAGGCTGGCTCCATAAGTTTTATCTCAACACTTGCCATTTCTCTTCCCCTCGGGGAGCAGTTGTGGGAAGGTGGCTACTTAAGAGTTACTGTAAACAGACGCTGCCTGTCCCAATTCCCTTCCCCCTTCCCTGACCAGCCGGAGCTGCTCCCTAGTCCCACAGCTTGAAAAAGCTCCCTGCTTCCTTACTCCAGCCAGCTGTGTGGGATCCCCCAAAAGCATGAGGCCCCCCCCCAAAGTGCAGGGCCCAGGGTGGTTGCGCCCCCTGCCCGCCCTTAAGGACAGCTCTGCCTCCAGCCCCCCCACTCCTACCTCCTCCGTCCTGCAGAGAGAAGCCCCTGCCGGAGAAGCTGCTTGTTTGAAAGTGGCCCCCTTCCTCCCTCGGCCCCTCCCCTCCCCCGGCTGGTCACACACCTGGCTGCAGCACCTGGGCGGGGGAGGGGAAGCTGCAGCTCCCAGTCACAGAGCTCTGCCGGGGTCCCAGCTCCCAGCGCCAGAACTGGGGGTCCAAAACAGACTCGGGGCTCCATGGGGGAGATTCGGGGCACGTGCCCCGGGTGCCCAGTGCCAGCAACGCTACTGAGTAGAATACCTTCCCCTGGAACTGAGAAGGGACCTCCTCTATTGCTCTGATGTTCAGTAAGCTGCTAACCTCCTTTGTAAAAGGTGTACATGAGAGGGGTCCTTGAAAAAGGATGGAGAGGGGAGTTGGGAAATGAGATTGGAAAGATATGGTAATAATTTGTTGTTGAAGAGAAGAGGTGTTTTGTTGGTAACGCTGCAATTTTGGACGAGGTGGTTGATGAACCCTCGACCAAACCCTCAAAATTGTTGTTTAGGCGCTGGAGGTTGAACACTGGAGGAGGGTTCATTATTTTGTCTGCATCGTGAATGAGACTGCCTATTTCTTGGACGCAGATTCTTGAATCTTCTGTGTTGCTGTTGATATGGGTATCTGCTGGTATTATACTGATTCCTAGTGCTTCTCATTCTAGACATGGGGGTATGGATGCCTAGGGTACTGAGCATAGCCCTCGAGTCTTTCAGTGAAAGCATAATTTCATCCGTTCTTTCCCCAAACAGTTTGTGCTAGTCAAAGGGAGAACCTCAATGGCATTTTGAAGTTGTTTAGGCAGCGCTGCTGAGTGCAGCCAGGAAGATCGTCGCATGACCACTGCTTTGCCAATGGTCCGTGTTGCTGTGTCCGTGATGTCCAGTGCAGCCTGGAGGGCAGTTCTTGAAATTAAGAAACCTTCTTGCATGATACAGATAAATTGTTCCTTTCTGTCCTCTGAAATAACACTAATTAAGTCTGCAAATTTTGAATAGTTGTCATGGTCATAATTTGACAGGAGTGCGGTGTAGTTTGCTATCCTTAGCTGCAGTGTGGCCGATGTGTAGACCCTTCTTCCCAAGAGATCCATTTTTTTGTCTTCTTTGTCTGATGGGGTCAAGCTATTATGTGTTTGCTTTGTTCGTTGATTTGCTGCATCGATGACCGAGTTTGCTTGAGGCTGGGTGAAAATAAATTCGTTGTTATTTGGTGTAATAAAGTACTTTTTGTCTGTTTTCTTATTCATGGGTGCTGCTGATGCAGGATTCTGCCATACACTGTTAGCCGACTCCAAAATTCCCTCATCCATGGGGAGAGAGACTTTAGACGATGTGCTCGCTTGTAAAATCCTGTACAGCTTATGTGTAGATGTAGGAACGGTCTGCTCTGGTAGATCAATGGTTTCAGCAATCCTCTTGAAGAGTTCCTGGAGCTGCTTGTTATTACCACCCCTGGGCTGTGGGTCATCTGCTTGAACTATTTAGGGTGGTGTGACCTTGTTTTATGGGCTGGGCTGTTGGTGTTGTATAGTGATCCCAGTAGTAGCATATTGCTGTGAAACTTGCCCCTGACTTGGTAATGTGGCCGTGCATAATTCATGTAGTTTGGCCATGTCATCCAGCGTATCCCATATGGATTGAAAGGGTACCATGTGGTATATGCCCAAGGCCAAACCTGCACTTGCTGTGGGTCAAGAGTGGGTTGGTTCAATGACTCTTCATCTCCTTTAACACTGTGTTCCACCTCCGATCCAGAATCTGTACCAGAGTCAGATGAAACGGTTGAGGTACAGTTCTCTGGCAATGACTGTATACCATACAGAGGTGACATGGGAGAGGAGGAATGAGTAGACAACTCCTCCCTATAGCAATGTTTGGTCTTCCTCCTGTATTTGCGCGGGGGGCACTGTAGCTTGTGCTGAGCCTGGGGATCTGCACTGTCATCCTGCAGCACCAATCCTGGGGGTGCCGAGGGGGGCAGTTGTGGAGGCTGCAGTGCCGTTAGGTATAGAAGAGGTTCTGGCATTTGGGTAGGTAACATTGCTAAAAATGGCCAGGCCGGCAGGGAGGGAAGTGTCAAAGCTGTTGCCGGCACTGTCATTGGTGCGCTCTGCGCGGGGGTGGGAGGAGTTGGTAGTGCTGGTGCTGAGACTGAAGTACCTGGTGCCGGCACGGCTGCATTCGGGGCCAGGAGAGAGAACCCCTGGAGCGGCAACGGAGGAACTGGAGAGGTAATTTGCGGTGCCGGCTCAGGATGAAAGCCATGGTGCTGATGCAGCACTGCTCAGCGCGGACTTCAAATCCCTGCTCTACTGTTGAGTCTGTGGAGTGTCCATCCATCTTTTTTTCCTGGGATTTGGGGGGACCTGTAGCCTCCTTGGAAGCTGGGCACCTATGGCTGTGCTTAGTTTTCTTTGCCAGCCATGGGGAGGATGAGGAGGAGCTCCTTTTTAAGGATTTGTCCCTGTCAGGAGACTTGCAGGGCTCTGATGCCAGTTGGAGAGCCCCCTCCATCAGCAGGAGCTTCAGCTTCATGCTCCTGTCCTTCCTGGCCCTTGATTTTAGGCATGCACAGTGAGGGCAGGATTGGTCAACATGTCCCTTGCCCAGGCACTTAATACAGTTATCATGCTCATCAAAAGCAGGCATGGGATCTTTACAAGTGCCACAGAACTTGAATCCCGTGGCGGTTGGCATTCTGCCACTTGCCGCTTATGCTTCTTTGTTCTTCTGTCTTTTTTTTTTTAAATGAACCTTAAACTTAACTAACTAACTAAACTAGTTCTGAACCTAAGGAGAAAGGATGAGAATACAGTGAAGGAAGGTCTGTGAGGCACTCCTGAATCTCCGTGCTAAGGTGACAGCAGTTGAGAAGGAACTGACGGGTGACGGGGGGCATGCACATTCCTAACAGTGGGAAAGTCAGAGGCAAGCACAAGAACTGGGCATGCCCCCCCCATCCACTAGACTCTGCTGAAAAGATCTCTGGAGCTAGGTGTGGGTGCAACCACCCACCTACAGTGGAGCAGCAGGGACACTGCTTGAAGAAGAACAGGTGTTTTCTGTGATGGGTTGTTCTGGCAATGTGTCCGGGTGGTCCTGCAAACCCTTGACCAGGTCTTCAAAATTGTTTGGCAGGAGCTGGTGGGGGCAGTTGAGTTTTAGTGGTTCAGTTGCCGCTGGTGTTGTCTCTGTCTGGCACGAGAATTATCGAATCTTCTGTTTTGGTGGAATGGTGGATTCCTAGAGTTGTACAGTTGGTATCTAGATTGTCTCTCTCTAGTTGTTGGTGTATAGATCCTGAGCGTGCAGATAGTTGTCCTGGAATCTTTAATGGAGTACATCATCTCGTTTGTTTTGTCTACAAAGAGTTTATGTCTGCTGAAAGGCAAGTCCTCAATAGTGGCTTAAAGTTGTTTAGGTAAAGTCACCGAATGGTGCCAGGATGATTTTCTTATTACTACAGACTGTGGTAATGGAACAGGCTACAGTATCAGCCAAATCTAAAGATGTCTGGAGGGCAGCCCTAGCAACTAATTGCACCTTTTTTATTAGAGAGTTGAACTCAGTGCTTCTTCGCATCAGGAATATCATTACCATATTCCAAGAGCTTCGTGACGTTATGGTGATTGTAGTTTGACAGCATTGCTGTGTAATTCACCACTCTTAATTGTAAGGTGGTTGATATGTAAACTTTTCTCCCTAATAGATCTAGCTTTCTATCTTCTTTATCATGGGGGGCTGATTTATTATATTGTTGCTTCATTCGCTGTGTAGCTGCCACAATGACCAGCGAATTCAGAAGTGGATGATTGAATAGGAATTTGTTCTTTGCTGCCACAAAGTATTTTTTATTTGCCTGCTTGCATGTTGGTGGAATCATTGCACGCATTTGCCAAATATGATAGGTGGCCTCCATTATAGCCTTATCCACAGGGAGAGCTATTTTGGTTGATGTTTGCAGTATCCTCAACAATTCACATTGAGAGGTTGGTACTTCATGCAGTGAAATGTCTATACTGTTGGCTACTCTTTTAAAAAAGATCTTGGAACTGTTTTATGTCATCAGCTGTTGTTGGCAGTGGTGTTACTATTGTGTCATCAGGTGATGAATAAGAGTTGTGTGCTGATGGTGTTGTATCCTGCTTTGGTGGTTTGGACCATGAAAGGTCTGTGTTAGGTAACTGTTTCCTTGTATGGTGTTTGGAAGATGTTTGTTTATGAGCCTGAGAGGTTGATGGTCTATGATGTGGAGAACTGAGGCCAGTTATCTAATGCAGACCAGGTCATGCAGTATGGTGGGGGACCATACCACAGAAGTAGTGACATTGATACTCAGAGCCTGGGTGATATCTGTGGCAGTGGCGTAGTAAGGATCTCTGGTGCCCAGGGGCCAACTCTAGGTTTGCCACCTCCATCCCAGCACAGCTGCACAGACCAGGAAGTATCTTGGTACCATCCTTGAGCTGCCCTGGGGGGGGGGTGCAAATTCAGGCGTTGCTTTGATCCCCCCCCCCCCCCATCCCCTGCTCTTACCCTGTGCATGGTGCTCACTGCTCAGGCAGGGTTAGGGTTAGGGTTAGGGTTGAGCTTTCCAGGACATTTTGTTTTGTATTTTTGCAGAGGAGGTGGTGTAAATATAGGTGGCTCCTACTGGTAAAAAAGTGCTTATCCTGATTTTGATTATTTTTTTTAAGATGCAAAGTCACATTTGAGGATTCAGGAAATGATTTTCCCCACTCCTCCCTACTGGGCAGCCATGGCCATTTCAGAGATTGAGGGAAGGGAGGGTGGTCTCAGCCCCCAACTCTGCCCCTTCTCCCAGCAGGAAACTTGGGGGAACCCCCACCTCAGCATGTTCTATCCAGCCCATAGCTCAGGCTCCGCCACCCCACTCCCACTTTTCCTTAATTACATATTGCAGTGATGAGAGAATTCCTTATCCCAGCCAGGTAGGTCAGGGAACTCAGAAGTCCTGGCTGCACTTAAGCTGGGGTGGGACCCCCAATGTGCAGCACCACCAGGATAAATGGCAATGATGCTGACACAGGTGCTGACTACCACACCGAAACCAATAACATCTTGCTTTGCACTGACACCACCTACAGCGCAAGTGCAAACCTTGATACAACTGTATGGGGCAACAGCCCCCTCTGTAAATATTAATCAGCCTGCACCAGCACCAACTGTGGCACCATCATTGCCATGAAAACTAATAGAAAAAAAGAAAACACCAGGAACCACAGGAAGAAAATCGACCTCTTTCCCCTGTTATGCCAAATGAGTATCTGAGATCTTTTTAGGGGGAGAAGGCAATATGCCATGTTTATTACAAATAAAGAGAAAGTTGATAACTAACTTATCCCTATGCCCCCCACCCCAATATCCAGGCACCCACGCATACCATACAGGGTTCTGCAGTCTGTGTTATTACCAGTCCTGATGGTGCTGCCGCTGGAGTCTGTGTTAGTGTCTGTTGCTAGGGTTCATGGCGGCTGCCTGGCCAGGGAAGCTGGACATGAGGAGGAGCAGGGTCTTCATCTGGCACGCACCGAGGCTCCTTTCTTCCAGGTGGTATGCAGAACAGTGCCCCCCCTTTTTCTTTGGGATCTCACCCAGTCTTTATAGCTTTGTCACACCACTCCAGGTGTTCTGGGACCATTAGTCACCAGGCAGTTGTGGATGTGACCCTCAGCTTTTCTTGGGTGTCTGCTCCTGGGGTGGATCCTTTATTCCTTTGTTTTTAGGGGTGTGTTCACATTCTTCAGCAGTTAAGGTGGGCTTTTCACTTCAGCTGGACAAGCTGGCAGCTTGGGGCTAGTTCACACACACACACACGCACACACACACACCTTATAGCCTATTCAGTCTTACATAAGAAGGGGTACATTGGTTACAAAATGGAGTTTCTACATTTACAATATGGAATATGGAATGAAACCAAATGGAGAGTGATGGGACCAATGTGACAAAGTTTCAAATGCCAAGATAAGACCACCACTGTGAAGCAGTCAAAATGAAACAAAGATTGGCAGGGATAAGATACAAATATTGGGGTACTATTACAAATGGGAAGTAATTAATTAGACTATATGAAGATTGACAGAAAACAAGAAACAATAAATGGATCCATAAGACTACAGATAAAAATCACCACAATATCCTGACACCCTCCCTCCCCCTTGCCACCATGTGACTCTGACAGTTCACCAGAACAGCTGAGCCCTGGAGAAGACGTCCTTCACCTCCTGGAGTTCTGGCCAGACTGAGCTGTCAAGTCCTCCTTTTATAGTTCCTGTCCCACCCCTTCACTTCCAGCCTGATGGGCAGGCTGGCACTGGCTCTGGCTCTGCCCCACTGGGGCTGATAGGCTCTCCATCCTCCTTCTCAGAGGGGGGCCCTCTCCCTTCACTACACTCAAACACTGCAATGCTAGCAGAAAAAATACCTGCTGTTAAAGTACATTTGTGATCTAGAAAAAAATTCTAGATTGTACCTTTATTACAAAAATATATAGTTCTGCTGAGAATGATTGCTTATCTTTGAAGCCAATATACTGGGGCTCAAGAAAACTAGCTCCCAGCTAGGTGCAAGCAGTTTTATGTGTGGTTGCCAGAGGGCAGTCTGCCACAGCATTTCTGCAGTGGAGCTAGGAGT
Organism: Podocnemis expansa; assembly: GCA_007922195.1. Taxonomy (NCBI): domain Eukaryota; kingdom Metazoa; phylum Chordata; order Testudines; family Podocnemididae; genus Podocnemis; species Podocnemis expansa. The sequence continues at coordinate 2,839,443 of ML682092.1, forward strand.
CAGGCTACAAATCTCAGTTGCCGTGATGACCTGGTACCTGGGTTTTGTTGAGCCCTGCAGTACACACTGGAGAAAATCGTTGAAAGTGTCTAAATCCCATTTTAAAAAGTCACTTAGAAACCTAAGTCTTACTGAAAGGGGTTTTGGTGCATTTGAACATTTCACCATTGTCCTTAAGCAACTCTAGGTCTTGATTCTCCTTTCTGCTCTAGACAATTTATTTTCAAATACTCAGTGAAAGGGACCAAATTTGAAGCACAATTTGTAGCATGTCTACTTAATGGATAGCAAGTCTTTTCTCTTAGAAGCATTCCGTGCATGCAATGTATCCATCATCCTTTGGTTCACCACTGATTGTTGTAAAGTAAAGCTGCACTTTAAAAGCAAATGGACAAGCTGCACAAAACATTTTTGATAGTCATCTGTATTATACTGAGGCAGGACAACTAAACTAGCAAGTATCCATTGGTCTTGGGGGGGGGGGGTAAAGGCCAGCATTATGTCAGAGACAAATTTCACAGTGATTATTCCACCATATGGACAAGCTTATCTTTTGGTTTGTATCATAGCAAACTGATGGTCTTTGAGGAATATTATCAAAGGAGAGGTTCTCACCTTGTGCAGTAGCTGAAGTTTTTCAAAATGTGTCCTAGCATGGGTGCTCCACTTCAGGTGCACATGCATCTCCACGTGCCTTTGACTGGAGATGATCAGTAGCAGTGCACATTCAGCTATGCAACTTACACATCCTAGTGCTACATACCAAGGATAAAGATGGCTATGTAGGCTAACCTCTCAGCTCCTCTTCCATCCCAAACGCGTGCAGCTGGAAACGGCACATCAAGCGATCTTGCTTCACTGACCCTTAGTCATAGTTTAGATGAATAGTTTAGTTGGGGGTTTGTTGCTTTTTCCCCATTTAGATGTTCTTCCCTGGACTTTTTATGGCCATTTTACATTTATCAAACCAGTTTTAATATCAGAATGCAGCCAAATCCATTCTTCAGTATCTTCCTTTAACCAAGTTTGGAGAACCATGGACTTTCTGGGCCTGCTCTCTTGTGACTAATGAAGAGACTGTTTTTCAGAGGGCTTTTATTTTTTTTAATTCACTGGTGGTTGAAATGCGTTGTTGAAGCTTTGATTCAAATTCTCTTTATAATGGTAGCATGAAATATTATGTATTTGAATAAGAGCTTATTTCTTAAGTGACAGCCAATTTTAGACAGCTCATTTTGGTTTGGAATAAATTTGTAATTGGCAAGGGTGAACTAAGGCCCATTTTCTGCAGATTAGTGGTGCTAAAATTGTCCAGTAGCTGCACCTGAGACATAGGAAGAGGTAGTTTTTGAAATATCTTCCAACTTCAATGCTTTTTTCCAGAAAGCATATTTACTAGGTGGGATATCTTAAAAATTGTATCCACTGAAGAGTGGACAGAATCATTTGCCATTATTTTTAAACTGCAACCAAATGGTAAAGATCTTAGAACCAGGTTTTTATTATACATCCAAACTTCAAAAGTCATCATGTAAGCTGATATCAAAAAGCTCATAATCGCAAAGTTTAGTATCCACTCGTGAAATATAACAGCAGCATGAGTTTCATTACTTTGCCTTTACTGAAGTGTTTTGATTGCTTAGGTCCCTTGCCTTTGTCCCCCTTTGTTACTGAGAGTCAAAAATGAGGCAACAATAAGAGCGTGGCTTCCCATATTGCAATTCTGGCTTCTTGCTCTGTAATCAGTCACAAACTGCCCTTGGACAATCTTCGTTCTGCAAACTGGAGGCCCTCTCAACAGCATGCCTATCTCAGCAGATGTGGATATCACATCACTGAATTTATAAGACTACTGACCTTTGGTAACCTTTAGCTGGAAACAGCAAAGTCCAAAAAAAAAGTTGCTTTGTCTCAATGTGCCTGTGCCCCCTTTTCATCCCAGGAGCTCCCTTATTCCAGTTTACCCCTGCACTGGCATGGTACTTTCTTTTCCAGTAGTCCAAACAGCAGTTTCACAGACATGATTGTCTCCTCAGCAGAAGCCAAATTCCTTTCCCTCTCCCTGCTGGCTCACAAGCACATAGGTGTACTAGCATGGAATGACCATATTTCAAGACTGCAGTTCAAATGGCACTTGATGGTTCATTCATTTAGTAAGATTAAAGGCCTTTAAATGACCCCTGTTTGGGTCGAAGCCTGACTTCGGGACTCCTTGAAAAGCAGCAAATACCAACGAGGGTCCCAAATTTCAGTGTTCTAGTTCAGTGGTTCCTAACCTTTTGTTGGCTGGGGGCCCCTTTTTTATGGGGGGGGGGGAACAAAACAAAAACCAACTTTGCAGCCTCTGCACAGTGGTGATACTGTGGGCAGAATGTAGCCCACACCAGCAGAATCTGGCTTGCACCGCTGCAGCAGAGTTGCTGTGACAAGCTGGGGACTGGGAGCCACTGCGGCTATGGTCCCCCCCCCCCACTGAGGATAGGAGCTGCCAGGGACATGGCCCCCGCACACCCTGATCCTGCCGGGGACGGGAGCTGCCGCAAGTATGGTCCCCCCACACTTCGTCCCTGCCCAGGAACTGCCATGGCTATGCCCCCCCCCCGATGGGAGCTGCTGCAGCTGTGGCCACCTCCCCCTACTGCCAGAGGGGTCCAGCCCTGAGTCAAGCCATACCCCTCCTTAAACCCCCGCTCTACCACTGGCTTCCCCCACTGCACTGGGCCAACCTGCCCCCATGCCCTTTTCCTGGTGGCTGCCCATTCCTGAGCTCAACCCCCTACACCCAGGGCCCCCTTATCTGGCTGCTGGAGCCAGGAGTGATCATACCACAGCCTGCTCCTGCCCTGAGCATAAGCTGAGCATGCTCAGAGTGGCATGGGAATTTTAAAACCCCCCAGCAGAGCTGCTCCCTACCATTCTCCAGCTCCTGTTGCCACAGCACCACCAGTATCATCTGGCTCAAGCCTATCCACAGACCCCTTTGGGTAACCCTGGGGGCCCCTAGGGGCCTGCAGACCCCAGGTTGGGAACCACTGTTTTAGTTCAATGGCACATAGAAATAACCTGTGACGGCCAGTCAGCTTGTCACAAAAGACTGTATTCGATTGGTGAGTCCAGTTTTGATATTTTATACCTCCTCAGATTGGTGTCACATTCAAGAGACAAAATGACTGTACATTTGGGCAAGTTACAGCATGGGGATGTTTCGCAGGTGCTCTCAGTCAAGGCAAAACCTGATTTCCTCCCTTCAGTTATTCCAAAGAGAAGCAGTAGGATGGTCTTTAGGGGCATTCTTCCGAAATCTTTTATCGCTAATCCAATGTGAAAAGTCAAAAAAACAAGCAGTGTATCTCTTGTCCAAACATCTGTAGCAATCAGAAAAATTTACGTGTATTGACAGCTTCACTAAAGCCCTCTACCCTGCTGCTGTAATTGAGGTTACTCTACCATTCTGACAGCAGCTTTAAGGCAAACAGTAATAATGTTAAGTGACACTAAATCAGTCTGTTGAACACAGAACTGGAAAGGATCTGAATGAGACAGACCATCTGTTAATGGGAAGTTTAGACTGTGAATCACACGATCCCCTGAGCAGTACTACATAGCAGGCTGACACAAAATTAAATTTGTATTTGCAAAGTTTATCAAACATGTTTTACAGAAGCTAAACTTAAAAATCAAAATGCGTTTTCTACAGCAGTCAATGAATAAGGGTGTTCATAATTGTCTGTAAGCAACACATATATCCAAGGCCTTCCCAGCTCCTGCATCTCTTAAATTTTAGATACTCTTTTTTTATTTGCTTCCTTTGACTTCAAATTCTCCACTAGAGAGGTTGGCTTTTTAGTTCTATAGGACGCACTTCCTTTGATGCGTCTCCCTTTGATGTTAACTATATGTGGCAAAAGAGGAGGTCGACGTATCATCAGTGTAGTCCCTTCAGGAGTATAAGCTCGCAGACATAATTTGTCTCCCAAATGGGCTGTTACTGCAACCCAACCTGTATAAATGACAGAACAGAATCCACTTAGTGGCAACCTCTTTCAGACAAAATCAACTGTACAAACATTTTAAAAAGGGAAAGGGACACTAATCTAAACAAAGCAAAGGGGTCAGATTTTCTCACAAATTCAAGACCCAGTAGGTCTCATTTAGACTAAAAATGGGTGCTGCTGGTTACAAAGTACTTTTGAAAAATTTGTCCCAAAGCAGAAATCAGTTATTCATAATCACATACAAGGCAGCAGATATTTTAGAACAGAATTGAATCGAATCAAATGGTTGGAAGGGAACTCATGAGATCATCTAGTCCAACCCCCAGGGCTTTGAACCCAGGACCTTCTACATGTAAAGCAGATGTGTTAGCCACTACACTATGTCACCTTTTCAGGTCACAAGACCTTTGCAAGTCACATGATGCATCCATTAACAAGTTACATCCAATACAAGAACAAGGGTGCACAGTAGGCGTGGATATCCTGCATAAATGAATCTTGAAGAGGAAATGCAGAATTACCAGCAGAGGAAAGCTTTATATCAGCCACTGCTTCAAGGGTACCAATCCCTTCCAACATAATTTCCTGGGGAATAAGTGGTGGGAAGTCTTTAATTCGCTCTTCACTTCCCATGGGAACCTAGCAATAAAATATAGGAGAAAGGATTTAAGCGTTAATGATAATCATATCATAGGGCTGGAAGGGACCTCATGAGATCATTGAGTCCAGCCCCCTGGGAACTGAACCCAGGACCTTCTGCATGTTAAGCAGAGGTGTTAGCCACTACACTATAAGACACCTTTCAACTACTCTTTAATTACAAAACAAGTAAAGTGAAATGCAGCAACAACTTCTATTCCAATCTACTCAAACACTGGACAAATTAACTGAGTAAATGCTATCACATAACTTCTCTATTAAAAATGACACTTGTACAGTTAAGGGGCAATTGGTCCAGAAACAAATGTCAAGGTGATAAAGACTTCACCTAATTATCAAAGTAGTAAGTGCCTTAGATATGCCAAGAGGTAGACAGTTTCAGATACTGTAATGTCCTCTTTAGGTAAGTGCTGGGACTCAGTTCCAGGCTAGCTGAATTAAATAGCTAAAGTCAATAATTGCTACAGAAGTACACAAATATGTCTGCTGGTTAATCAGAGACATTTACTTTTGTAATGGGAGCAATAATTCATAAAGAGAATTCAGCATGAACAGTGAGTTCTAGTGTTGCTTTGTAAGTGAAGATCAGTACCAGGAGTGAGCCTGAAACTGCTTCAAGATTGTGGAATATGCACCATCTAGCCAGGAGGGTCTGTTCATTTACTAGAGAGTGTGTTTCAGTTTGAGTGGCATCACCAAGAAAACAAATTAAAACATGTCAAGATACACACATATATACAGAGGCCCTGCTTACAGAGAATGAAGAGTGTATTTTTAAAATGTGATGGCTCACACATTTCAAAATCCTAGGGTTGAAAAAGCAAGGTTATAGTATTAACATGTTAGCTGGTTGAGGTGAAACCAGGGGTACAGGGGAGGGGATAGCTAATTTAACCAGCTAAGTATACACACCTGGTGAATACTAGACCTTCTGAATAACGAACAAGGAGTCCTATGGCACTTAAAAACTAAAAAAATTATTTACTGCATGAGCTTTCGTGGGAGAAAATCCCACTTCAGCAGATGCTTTGAAGATGGGGAACTTTCAGAATAGGAGGAAAATAAATGCAGAGAAGTGTAAGTCATGGGATCAGGTCACACTAACAGCAAATCAAAGCAGTTGTAAAGATTCAGACACTGGGGAACAGCATATAGGGAAAGAGGAGGTCAAATCACCTGTTATAATGAGAAAAAAAAAATCCAAAGTCTTATTTGGCCCTGGAGTAACACAGCTGAATTTGCACATGAATTCCTGTTCTGCAGTTTCTCTTTGAAGTCTTGAACTGTTGTTCATTTGCCTGAGCAGAATAAGTAGTAAATTGTCAATGGAGTGATTAGGAAGATGGAAATGCTCACCTACTGATTTTAGAATATTGTGATTTCTGATGTCAGATTTGTGCTGAAACTGTCCTGTTTGTCCAATATATAATCAGAGTGACAATTCTGGCACATAATGGCATAAATCACATAGGTGGATGAGCAGGTGAATGAACCTTTGATGGAGTAGCTGGTTTGATCAGGTCCTGTGATGGTGTTTTTGTGCAGATATGTGGGTAAAGTTGGTTTGTTGCAGGGATATGTGCCTGCTTTAATGGTTCTGTTGTTACGTCTGTAGCTGCTGGTGGATGATCCACTTAAGGCCACTAGTTATCACCTATAACCCCCAAGTCAGACCTCTACAGCAAAAAAAAAAAAAAAACATTTATGCCCATGATGCAGCAATTACATCTTTGAGCAATGCACTCCAGTCTTGTGATGTTGGCAGCAAGGGGTCCCGTGACCAAGTGTTTGAGGGTCTGTGACCCAGTACTGGGTCCCAACCCTAAGTTTGACAACTACTGCTCTACAGCACATCATCAAGGATCTTCAGCCTATTCTACAAGATGATCGCTCACTCCCGCAAGCCTCGGGAGCAGGGCTCTAACTAGGTGGGGTGTCCGGGGCAAAGCCTGGGTGACCCATTTCAGAGGCTGTCTGAGCCAGGACCTCTCCACCCTGCCCCCAGCACTGGGAAGGGTTGTGGGGCCAGGTGGCCTGAGGCTGGGCTCTGAGCTCCCACCCCAATGTGCCCTTAGGGACAGGGTCAGCTAGCGCACAGGCCAGCTCTCCATCTCGTCCAGCCCCTAGGCTGGTCACTCTGACCCTGGGGGGACAGGGGCAGGTTAGGCACGCTGAGCTGACTGTGTGCCACACAAGTGGTATGGACTCCAGCATGGCTCAAAGCTGCACCAAAAGTCACACCACGAGTAGCAGTCAGTCCCCTTTTCCCCTGGGGCCGACAAGACAGGCTGCAGCTATCCTTGGCCCCCAGCTGGCCCCGTAGTGCTTGTCCACTGGCACAGCGGGAGGCCCTCCAGTGGGGAGGCCCAGGGGCAAGTGCTGGCTCTGGCTCCATGGTGCTGGCCAGATTGGGACCCAGGTCCTGCACCTTGGTGGCTGCTTGCCCCAGGTGCCAAAATGTCTAGTTCCAGCACTGTTCAGGAGACAATCATCTCCTCACTTACAGGCAACCCCCCAACCTTAAGCAGATACTCACCAGCAACTACAGACCTAACAGCAGAGCCATTAAATCAGGCATATACTCCTGCAATGAACCATGTTGCCAACTTTGCCCATCTATCTGCACAAAAGACACCATCGGAGGACCTAATCAAACAAGCTACTCCATCAAGGGCTCATCCACCTGCTTGCCCAACAATATGTTTTATGCTGTGAGGTACCAGAAATGCCCCTCTGCCTTATATATTGGACAAACAGGACAGTCTCTGCACAAAAGAATAAATGGGCACAAACCTGACATCAGAAATCACAATATACTTAAATCAGTAGGTAAGCATTTAAATCTTTCTGATCACTCCATTGATGATTCACTAATTATTATGCTCCAACAAATGAATAGCAGCTCAAGGCTTCAAAAAGAAACTGCAGAACTGGAATTCATGTGCAAATTTGATTAATTATGGTACTTCAGGGCTAAATATGGACTTTGGAATTTCTTCTCATTACAACAGGTGATTTGACATCATCTTCCTTTATATGTTTTCCCAGTGTTTGAATCTTAATATCTGCATTGATTTACTGTTACAGTGTGACCCATGTCCTTGGGTAGGGATCAATGGCTTAACATCTAGCAGGCAACCAGCAATGAGTGGAGTGCCCCAAGGGTCGGTCCTGGGGCCCATTTTATTCAACATCTTCATTAACAATCTGGATGATGGGATAGCTTGCACACTCAGTAAATTCACATATGACGCCAAGCTGGGGGGAATTGTGGACATGCTGGAGGGCTGGGACAGGATTCAAGGAGAATTAGACAAATTCAGGAAGTGGACCAAAAAAAAAAATCTCATGAGGTTCAGCAAGGAGAAGTGCAAAGTCCTGCACTTGTGATGGAAAAACCCCATACACTGCTACAGGCTGGGGACCAATTGGCTAAGTAGCAGCACTACAGAAAAGGACCTGGGGGTTATGGTGGATGGGAAGCTCGATATGAGTCAACAGTGTGCTCTTGAAACCAAAAAGGCCAATGGCATATTGGGCTGCATCAGCAGGAGTGTTGCCAGCAGACTGAGGGAAGTGATTATTCGCCTCTGTTCAGCACTGGTGAGGCCACATGTGGAATACCGTGTCCAGTTTTGGGCTCCCCACTACAAAAAGGATATGGACAAATTTGAAAGAGTCCAGCGGAAGGCAACAAAAATGATTAGGGAGCTGGGTCACATGACTTATGAGAGACTGAAGGAACTTGGCTTATTTAGCCTGCAGAAGAGAAGACTGAGGGGGGATTTGATAGCAACCTTCAACTACTTGAAGGGGTGCTCCAAAGAGGAGGGCGCTAGGCTGTTCTCAGCAGTAACAGAGGACAGAACAAGGAGCAATGGTTTCAACTTACAGCTGGGGAGGTTGAGGCTGGATATTAGGAAAAACTCTCTCACTAGGAGAGTGATGAAGTATTGGAATGGGTTGCCTAGGGAGGTGGTGGGATCTCCGTCTTTAAGGTCCAGTTAGACATACCCTGGGCTGGGATGATTTAATGAGTGGCCCTGCTTTTCGCAGGGGGTTGGACTAGATAACCTCATGAGGTCCCTTCCAACCCTATGATTCTATGATCCCATGACTTACACTTTCCTGCATTTATTTTCCTCCCATTCTGTAAGTTTCCCCCATCTTCAGAGCGTCTGATGAAGTGGGATTTTCTCCCATGAAAGCTCATTCAATAAATATATGTTAGTCTTTAAGTGCCATAGGACTCCTTATTTGTTTTGCTTAATTGGACTAACACAGCTGCCCGTTTGGAACTAGACTTCCGAGTGTTTTGATAGCATGCTTGTTAATGTGCTAAAATCATATCTTTCTAGATAAAGGCGAAATCATGGGACCATTGCTTTTCAAAAATCTGCAAGCATTTCCACATCTTGCATCAGAATGTATTTTAATCTATATGCACTTTGAATTACATTATAAAACTGCATGCTTAAAATATGTAGAGAAAACACATGTAAATAAATTAAAAGACATACAAGATGTAAAACTTGCTACAGAAGTGTGATGGAACTAGGTGTAAATCTGAAATCTTAGGCCAAAGCTTCAATGTAATAGTCAATTAGTCCATCCCTAGCATTATTCCATGCAGCGTTTTTTCCAGTCTCTCCCCAGTCTAGTTTCAGAAGCCCCAAATGATGGGATTTACATCTCATCCAAGTATTTTTAATTCTAAATCCCTCCTTATTACTCCTATTTATAGCCCCTAAATCCTTTGCGTTTTTAAATGTCCCTGCCTTTATGTTTTGCCAACTTGTGTCTTTCCACAGATGACCTTCAGTTTTTGTTGCTTCCTTCTAAACTCCTGCCTGAGTAGCTCCCATTTGTCAGTGCCTTTCTGGCATCAGTACACAGCCTAGCTTATAACACAATATGCCAGATGTTGCCTCATCACAGCTCAGAAAAGGGGGCTCTCTGATGCCATGGGAAGTGTAAGCCTAAATCCCACCAGTCATATTCTTCCTTTTAATGAAGACTGCTTAGTAGCAGTTTGTGTGTGTCCGGGGAAAAAAATGACATCTTTACCTGTAAGACTACCTGGCTGATGCACGGATATGACCCTTGTACATTAGCTTAGCAGGGAATTCAACCCAGGTCTCCTGAGCCTCAGGCTGATGACCAAACTTTGACCTATGCTACATTCTTCTGCCCTTACTGAAGTAGTTTTGTTTTAAATGGGAAAAATGCTGTGTGTCATGGCTGGCAATAAGATTTTCATTCTCATATCTGATTCCCACCATCAGGGGAGTAATAATGCATGTACACTTTCATTTGGCTTTTCCATAAAGGGGAAGCAGCACTGACAAGGTAATGCATAAAGAGTTCTAGCAAGGATTTAACAAAGTCTCTGTTGTGTCATGTTAGTAACTGATGCTAGTTGAGTTACAAAAGAGATCACATCATCTTACTCCTTATACATACCCAAGCACCATATAAAAGGTGTCCTCCTACCTTCAGCATTGCTTTGCTAACATGCTGCTGATAGAGACCATCCGCTTCCACGAGGGTAGTAACACGGACTGGCAGCAGATTAGAAGCCACAACAGAAAACCAGGAGGATTTTGCTCCCTAGAATTAATGAGGGGTGATTGTTTAACAAACTGAACAATGCACAGAAATTTACAAGGTACTGTCCACCCTTCCTCCACCTTCTGTTTGAAGGCAGTCTTGCCGCCATGATTCCTTCTCATCTGGATAGGCAGTGTCTTAGTCTCCGAAATGCATCTATAGTTTCCATATTAAAACAAGGACTTCTCTGCAAATAATACGTAACTGAACCTTCCTGATTTTAGAGCTATATTAGCACAACTACAGTACACTCACATTTACCTGACTGGCCTCAGGGACGTCCATGTGTTCAGATAAATGGACATGCTATGAACTAAAATATATCTACACGGGGGCTACACTGTGTATATGGCTATCTCAGATAAAAGGAATTTGGGTAATTTGAACTGTGCAGTAATAAATAATAATCTATTCTCCACTTCAGTCATGCAAATAAAATGACAGTCAAATATTCTACAATACATATCTTTTATACTAGCTTAGATCACAATCTACTCTCCTAATTTGCTCTGTGTGTGTGTGTGTGTGTGTGTGTGTGTGTGATGTGATATGCACCACGTGACAGCCCACCTCCCGCGAGCATGTGCAGGGTAGGCAGCCTGCCATGTCCAGATAAGTGCTGGCAGGCAGCCAGTGCGCTTTGAGGCGCTGCACTGCCAGCCACCTCCTGCAAGTTCCAGAGAACAGCCAAGCTGGCCAGGTAGTTGCTGGGAGCCTGGGGCTGCTGGGGCCACACGCCTGCTGCACAGGGTGTGGGAGAGAGACCTGGGCCATGTAGCTAGCAGGGCTAAGTGTTGAGTAGACCAGGGCTGCACAGACCAGCGCGGCCGAGCTGGGGGGGGCGAGTCCCAGGGACAGGGCAGGTGTGGTCCAGGCAGTGGCTGTGTGGGGGGCTCTTTCGCCTGGCCCCACTTCTGCCACCTTACATCGCAGGAACTGTCCACCACTGCTGTACCCCTGTGTCCCCTTCGGGTGTAGCTCCAGCCCCCCAACCCCCCTGCTCCAGGCCTTCTCTGCCCCCATCACCTACCTTCTGCCTCAGTCGCAGCTCCTCCACTTCCTGCCTCCACCCACCCCTTCTCTGTCCTCATCTCCTGCCCATGCCCCCTTCACCACTCCCACCCTCCTGCCTGAGCCCCCCACCTCTGGCCTCCATCTCGTGCCCCTGTCCCTCTTTACCACCCCACCTCCTGCCTTCATCTCCTGTCCATGCCTCCCTTCACCAGCCCAACCTCCTTCCCCTGCCCCTCCACGTAAAATACAAAAGTATTACTTAAATTCCATTTTGATTTTCCCAGCATTTTTGATGGGTTACAGCTAGTACAGTACTAAAAGTACTGGTAGTGTGAACAAAAAGGGATGGTGTGACAAACTTCTGCCCAGTTGATCCTCCCAGACTATTTCCCAGCCCCTAGTAAAATACCTTGCTTGTTTAGCAGGCTCCAAGTCTGCTTTGGGGTGCCTACAATTCTACAGAGACAGAATAAGATGCTATTTCTTCCCTGCTTCCTTGTGACCTTATATGAAGCTTATCTGATGAGAGGTATAAGAACCAGATTTAAAAATACATATATACACACACACATTCCTAAATAATATCATCGTTGTACTAAATTTAAGCATGAAAATGATCACAATTAATTGAACATCCAAACTGCCGTGGGAAAACAGTATTAAATCAAACACACTCCTGCTGACGTATGGGTACAACTTCCTCCACAAGGCCAGGGCCACACTGTACACTTTTGCCAGGATGGTTATGTCCATCAAGGGTGCAAAGGTTTGTGCTGACAAAAGCTCCCAATAACAGATGTAATTGTACCAGCAAAATTGTGCTCTTACTCTTACAGATGGTTTAGCTGGAGGCTGAATCAGCTTTGAGCAGGGGTTGGATCAGACATCTCCTGAGGTCCCTTGGCCCTAATTTTCTAGGAATCTAAGACAGCTTATTTCACCCAGGGGTGTGATAGTTATACAGTTTTATCAGATATCTATTGGTGCTGGTACATTTATACAGGCAAAACACTCCTTGCCTAATATTCTTGAGGTGCTGGATTTATTTACAGGCAGTCCTTGGAATTTTATTCATTTGTAATGGATGTGATAGGCCTGCAGAGCACTGATAGTTGCATTTTAGAAATGGAATTAAAAAAAGACTGTAAAGAGGAGAATGGACCCTGGTCTATCTGTGTCTCTCTCTCTCTCTCACTCACACCCCTGTGTTCTGCCCTCTACTATTACATATTTCTTTGAATGGGGAGGAAATACTTATCAAAATTAAGTTTGTTCAAAACTCCCACAATAACTTTTGGAAAAACTCATTTCTGACCTATTCTAATATCCTCTTTCCAAAATGAAGGAAATCACCATTAAGAGAATTAGCATGAGTGTCCAATGTGGCTTCCAGAAATACTTTTAAGGGAAACCTTCCCACTAAGAATCACAATTCTATATAACAGACGTAGCCAAACTGCGGCTCTTTAAAGAAAAATTGCAGCTCCGGGGAGAGCGCAGAAGGGAAGGGTGGCATGGTGGGAGCCAGGGGCAAGAAATTTGCAATCGTCGGGGACAGCAGAGAGGCGGTGGCAGGCTGAGAGCCGGCAACGGAGGAGCAGCCTCGTGAGAGCTGCAGGAGACAGCAGCATGGTCAGAGCTGGGGGAGGGGCAGCGCTGTGAGAGCCCACAGGGGAGGGGCCGCATTGAGAGAGCCTCACCGGATGGAAAAAGCAGCGTGGTAAGAGCTGGGAGGGAAGGGGGCAGCATTGTCAGAGCCAGCAGGGAAAGGCAAGCACTCAGAGCAAGTAACTGCCAGATTCTACAGTTCACTCACACAATAGTAATTTCTACCCTCCTTGTCTGTGTGCATAATGATACAGGCTTTAATTACATCAGTGCATGATTTTTTAAATACTTTTCTTTTTGATATTGTTTTTGGGTAAATATTTTTAAAACTGGCAACATAAATTGCTGAAGAACAAGTCTACAATGAACTACAGATAAGTGATGATAATTAGCAAATGAAACCTGAAAAGCAATTATAAATTAATTTCCTTTTTTAAAAATCACCTGGCATTTCCAGATATTGTAATATAATGCAAAATTCTCTCTTGTATTTCTATTTTGAGAATTAAATAAGAATCATCACAAATGACTGAAAACTGACACGTGTTACATCCAAAACCACTGACTGCTCTCAAAAGGTTATTAAAAACCCCCTCTATTAATTTAAAGAATGTTACAAGTACTTATTATGGATCATGGTTCATTTTCAGCATGCAAAATTATCTGGACTTAGGATAGACCACCAATACTGAAAACTGGCTTTAGAAAAAAATTCCTTAACTCCATTGAACAAGTGGGCCTGAGACATCAGTATGTCATCTGTTTGCAGAAGGAACTGCTAGGACATTTATTTTATAAGAAAATTTTAGTTAATATACCTAAGTCAATTACCAAGATGATTTACATTCACTGCAAAGTTCAATAGCAGCACGATACTTCCACTGATTAAATAGCATTCAACATGTATTAATTTTTCTTTGGTGTATACCAGTAGTCAAAATTCATTTATATTTCAGTGCAGTCTTCATGAATGACTCTATGGATATCTAAGCCCATTAGACAAGAGACTAATTGTTGTGAAGGGCTGAGGATGGAAAATTGTGTTGTAACCTTTCTGAAAAAAATCTCTCACCAATAAATATTTTACTTTGTATTATAAAAACCAAATAATGATATTTATAATTTATACAGGGCCTGACCCCAAACTGAATAAACTCAATGGGATTTTTTCCATAATATCCCCCTGAGCATAGACTCCAAAGCACTTAGTGAAACAGGCTCTGATCTTGCACTTTATGTCCCCATAAATTCTCATTGATCTGTTGTGATTCTGAACAGTTGAAAAAGTGTCCCTGTGTGCATGTCTTCACAGGATTAAGATGAGAGCAGGGTTTTCCCTTACTATTACTCTCATTTTAAAATTAATTGTGTCTGATTGAGTCAGACCTTTTGTTTTCACTGTCCATGAGTATTTTAGTGAACAAGTTTACCAGCAGAAATGTTGGCAGGGAAGCAGGGGCATGGTTGGGGCCTTGGTGGGGTGGGGGGCAGAAGTGCAGCATGGTTGGGGAGAGCAGAGAAGCAGCAGCATGGTAAGAGACTTCAGGGAAGCAGCAACAGGGGTGAGGGAGGGAAGTGTGACATGTTCAGAGAAGCCATAGCATGTTTAGATTTTCTCATAGGCCCTAATGTAGCATACTTGTTGTTAAAATAAAATTGTTTTACAAGTCCTAAACATGATGTGGAATACTAAGAAATGAAAATACAAGGGAGAGAAGTTTAAAACTGAACGTAGATTACTTTCAATTTTTGGCACAACTTACTACTGTAAAGCATCATATTCCACAATGAAATTCAAAACATTGTGCAATACTTAGAGATCAGCATGAGAGAGTTTTTACAAGTTACTGCCCAGATTTTAAAAAGACTTGCCACAAGCCTATAGTGTTCTACATCTAGCGACAGCAAAGTTTTTTTACTGTATAGGCCTAGCTTCATGGTAACCTTAAATAATTATTAGCATCTGACATTAGTAGGATCAATATTTGCCCTATTTTTACAATAAAATTAAAGTGCGCAATGAATTTTAAGTTTACTAATTTTGGAGTAGGTAAAAATATGTGGTTATATGCCTCAGTGCGGCTCTTGAAGATTTAATAATCGACTTGCGCGGCTCTTGAGTTCCATAGGTTTGGCCACCCCTGCTATATAAGGAGGCTTTACTCAGGACCACTGTGAGTGAAAAAAAGTAATGATTAAAGGTATTTTCCTGTTTATTTTTTTCTACTTTGTTCATTGGATAGTGTTTCGTGTCATCATTTTTCCTTTCTTTGTTGAATAAACAATGTTTATAAATGTCAATGGAAAAACAGAAATGCAATATTGGTGGAAGTATCTTAAAACTTGTGATGACACCACAAAGTGAAAACAAGATCTTATTCACAAAATATTAAAAATCCACTCTTCCTTACCTGTAGATAATCTATGCGTCCCAAAGCACCCAGAAACAAAACCATTCCAGGTTTAAGTACAAAGGTCCGTGGAACAATGGCATGTGTTGGCAAGACTACCTTTAATTCGTTCTCTGTTAGCAGATTTAAAACCTGCAAAACAAATGGTACAAGTAGATCTCATTCTGGATGCTTTTACAAAAACAATGTAGCCAATGCTCTTGTTTTACAGGGAGAAAGGAAGACAGACAAATATCCCTGAATGGAGAACATCTGGCTCAAATGATCTCACATGGACTTTACAGACAAGTAGGACTGCAAATATCGTTCAATCAGGGCTAGAAAGTGGTCATCTTTTTTAACGATTCACACATACTGATTTAAAGTAACCTGTAACACGGACACTCCAAACTAATAATATGATTCATTCTTAAGACTTTACATTCTAAACAGCTCAAACCAAGATGTCCTCTGCAATGTTCAGATTCAGGTTACTGCTGCTTCGAGTTACAGTGGAACCAGCAGACGGCTCCCACTATGCTTCTACACTATGTATTTATGGAACAACCTAAAACGAGATTGAGATCACCGGAAAAAAAACCATGTTGCACTGTACTGAACTCACATTCAGGGATTATTATTTGTCACTTTTATTATAAAGTCACTAATAATCATCAGCCAGTTGTGCTTCCTGGTCTGCTACAGCAGACTCTGTTTAGCATAAAATGCCAGCAATTCAAGGGATATTAAACAGAATTTTGGATCAATATTTCTTACAGTTAGCATTACGGCAATTCTGAGCTCTGAAGTATTCTGGTATTAGCAAACTTTCTGCTGCAAAGCTGTAAATCATTTTAAAACTGACTGCAGATTTGAGATCTCTCTTGTTCCCATCTCTACCACCACATAGTACTTTTGAGAATAACTTCTCTGGAAATCAAAGAAGAAGTTTCATGACACTTTTAAAAACAAACAAATTTATTTATCACATGAGCTTTTGTGGGAGAAAATACCACTTCATCAGATGCTTGAAGATGGAGAACGCACAGAATGAGAGAAAAATAAATGTAGGTGAGTGTAAATCATAGGATCACATCAGATTGTTAACAGCAAATCAAAGCAGTTGTTTAGATTCCAACAGTGTGGAACAGTGTATTAGAGGGAGAGGAGGTAAAAAGAAGGCAAAAATCACCTATTGTAATCATGGCTGTCCCTTAGGGGGATGTGGGGCCACAGGCAAATCACCCTCTGTAGGGCCCCCACTTGGCCCCCCACCTCTGGCACGAGGGGAGGGGGCAGGTCCGACTGGCCCAGGGACCCAGCGAGCTGGCCAAAAACAGCAGCCAGGTTCAGCACTCCTGGTCCCTCTCCACGCGTGCTGCCTTCGGCTTCATGCAAGGAGGGGACAGCAGGGAGCGCGGCCAGGGCAGGCAGCAGGGGATGGGCCCCATGCTGCCTCCGGCACTGAGCAGAAGGCAGTGTGTGGCTGCGGGATGGGGTGGGGTGGGAGTGGGCACTGAGTGGGAGTGCTGAACCAAGCCGCTGCTTTTGGCCAGCTCACCCAGTCCCCCAGATGGGGAACAGCCGGTCATGGGTGGGTAGTGGTTCGGGACCCATGCTGTTCTCACCTGGGGCAATCTCCCCTTTTGCCAGCTCCTAAGGATGGCCCTGGTTGTAATAAGAAAACCAACTGACATCCCTATTTAATCCTAATGCAGCAATGTCAGATCTGCAAACGAATCTCAATTGTGCAGTTTCTCTTTCAAGCTTTTATTTGTAATCAATTTGCTTAAGTACAGCAATTAACATATCTTCTATGGAGTGAGCAGGGAGATTAAAGTGTTCCCCTATTAGTTTCTGAATGTTATTTCTGACGTCAGATTTATGTCCATTTATTCTTTTGCACAGAAACTGTCCTGTTTGCCCAATGTACAAGGCAGAGGGGCATCGATTTGAAGGAGGAGAGGTAAAAAGAAGGCACCAAAGGCCGTGTGATTGTTAGTCTTTAACATTGCCACAAGACTTTTTTTTTTTTTTTTTTTTTTTTTGCTTAACTAGACTGACACTGGTACTGCTCTGGAATTTCTCTGAAAATGTAACTAAGAGACAAGCACCTCAGTGTAGATTTAGATTCCACCTAAAATGCAGAAACTAAAGTGCCCCAGGCACAGCTAGACTACAGCTTAAATAAAATTCTGCCTGAAATGTTTTCCCCGCTATTGTTATAAGTAATGCCCAAAGTTACTATAGTTGAAAGGTATTTTCCTGGTTAATTTGTACATTTAATGGGACTATGTATACAGTTTCACTTCCCCACCAACCCCACAGTCAGCTTTCCTATCTGGGTAGGTCTTACACACAGTCACAGTGGAGAGAGAAAAACAATGTCAAAAAGAGGAAAAAGCACAAAATGTGGCAGTGGGATCACAGACTAGGCACAATACCCAAAACTATTTTCCAAGTTGACAGCATCTTTCTCACACATTTTAAATCTGCAGTGCAAAGAGAAACAAACTTTTCTAACCATGATTGTAAATCATTCCATAACCTTGTTAAAGTTCAGGTTTGTAATACAATTTGGCAGCATTGTTACAAGACGGTTTGGTCTTGATTCTGCATTAAAAGACAGAACCATGTTTTGATTGTGTCAGCCAATACTAGTAGTGCAGACGTAACCAACTTTACACCCAAAATCGTGGTAACTTTAGCACCAACTCTGCACTAGAAGGAGCCTGATAAGCTGCTAACTTCATAGATAACATTCCTGAGTATTAAGTAAATACTTATTAAACTTGACAGTTATAAAAAGCTCGTTGTTCAAGTTTCTAGAAGCTTGGTTGTCTTCTCTTGCACCCTTATAAAGCTGGAACATCTTCAGAAATTTAGACTGAACTAGCCTACAAGCAACTCAACTTATACCATCTAACCCTCACAAAAATGTACAAAAAGCAGACAGAAAATCTGCTCCCCCCACCTCAAAACTAGTGCTCAGACAACCCCTCCTCCTCTCCACCCAAAATGAACAGCATGACAAGATGAAATTATGCACTTTGGCACGTCATACCTACCCCACTTTGCAGATACACTGAGCTTAATCAAAAGTAGAAATACCTATACAGGGCTGTCCTTCAGGGGTGGCGAAAGGGGTGATTGTCCCGGGCCCTGCAGTTCTGTGGGCCCCGTGCTGTCCTGGCATAAGCAGGGCAGCATGTGGCCCAAACCGGTGTCCCCACATGGCTGGCTATTCCCCATCCAGAGGATGCGGGAAGCCAGCCAGAAGCGGCAACCAGGTTCAGCGCTCTCGCTTTCCCCTGCCTATGCACTGCCTTTGGCTCTGTGCTGGAGGCAGAGGGGAGGGAGCGGAAGGCAGCCCAGGGTCTGTACCACTGCCCCCCTGGCCACACTGCCTCCCACCCCTTCCCTGCTGCCTCCAGCACAGAGCCGAATGCAGCGCGTGGCCAGGGGAGAGTGAGAGTGCTGAACCTGGATGCCGCTTTTGGCCGGCTTGCCCTATTCCCTGGATAGGGAACGGCTGGCACAGAGGCGAAGTGGGCCTGCACCTCCCCTCTGGACTGGCCAGTCCTGACCCCCAATGCAGTGGGATAGGGGTGGGAGGCTAAGTGAGGTCCCGTGCCCCCCCAGGGACAGCCTTGTACCTAGAGGAAGTTCACTGAACACAATAAAACCCATTTACATTCCTTGCTCATTCAATTCCTGGCAGCCAGGGGTCACTGTGGTGCCAGAACCAAGAGCTGGGAGATTTTTCTGTGCTCCCAATGCTCCTGCTGCTGGCATCCTAGCACCAATGAGGAGGAGCAATCAACATGACTGGAGGCAGAGTGGGAGGAAGCCAGGCCTGGGAGCTGGTTTGGCCAGGGACGAAGTCTGTAACACTGAAGCACACTTCTCTTTGGACTTAGCATACAATAACCTAGGACAGCGGCTCCTGACCTTTTCTCTGCCATGGCACACCTTGATACCTTCAAGTTTTTTGAGGCACACCACTATTAAAAACTGATGAACATTCATGAGCCATGGCACAATGTTTCTGAAATGCTGCTATGTGGAGTGGTTGGGGTAGCAGAGCAGGGGTCGAAAAACAGGAGAGGTCAGGAGTTGTGTGCAGTGACAGGAATGAGCGTGGGGAGCAGAGCAGGGCAGGGGTGGCAAAAGAGGACAAGGGCAGCCATGTTGGGAATGGCACAAGGGTGGCAAGAGAGGAGAGGGGAAGGGAGAACAAAAGTGGCTTTGTGGGGGGAGGGGCCAGGGGGAACCTGGGGAGTGGGAAGGTAGGGTAGGGGAGCATAGTGCAGCACCCACTTTCCCCTTCTCCACAGTGGCTCCCTGCCACCCAGGGCAAATCCTCACCCCACTGCTGCTCCCTCCCACCCCTGTGTCCCCCATCCTCCCCTCCCCCCAGTCTCCTGCTGCCTGTGATGGACCCTCCCATCACTGCAGGGGCCAGAACTAGGCCTCCAGCCCCCAGCTACACACACCCCCACAGCCACCTCACCCCCCAGGTACACCCCCCCACACACCAAACAGCCAACTCACAACCCCAGCTACACATCCATTCCCACCCACCTCTGCTCCACACACACACCTGCCCCACACAACCCCCAGCAGCCCTCCCTCCCAAAGCTCTTACCTGGGCTGTGTGCAGGCTGGATGACACAAGCTGCTCCACCCTGCAGGGGGAGATTCACACACTCCCAGCCACCCGCAGCTCTCTGCTGGCTGGGCTTAAAGTGGAGCCACCAGAACTCGGTGTTCCAGCTGCTCGTGCTGTTTTTAGGGGGACCCCTGGAACTCCACGTTCTGGTTCTTTCCTCTATTTTTAGGGGGGCCAGAACTCTGCCTGCCTAAAAATAGGGAGCCCTGGAACTGTGTTCTCATGCCTTCCCACTTACTTCAACCCCTGCCTTTTCCTGGCCCTCCACAGCCCGCGTGGCTGGGCTGAGCAGGGAGGGAACTTTAACTGCAGATCTCGGGGATGCTCGTGGCACACCAGTGTGCCGCAGCACACTGGCTGGGAACCACTGACCTAGGATTCCTCAGTCTCCACGTTCCTCTGCTGTCAGCAAACAGACTCTAAAGTCAGAAGGGACAACTATGATCATCTAGTCTGACCTCCTGCACAATGGAGGCCTCAAAACGTAACCCACGCACTCCTGCAATAAACCTCTATCCTATGACTGAGTTATTAAAGTCCTCAATTCATGGTTTAATGACAAAGATAGAGATGTGCCCCATGCTACAGAGGGAGGTAAACAGTCCCCACAGCCTTTACGAATTTGCCCCGAGGGAAAATTCCTTCCCAACCCCAATATGGAGACCAGTGAAACCCTCAGCATACCGAGAAGACTTGCTAGTCAAACACCGAAGAAAGAGGTCTCTGTAATAAATCAGAACCAACCCCATCATCTGTCCCATCTCAAGCCTTTGCATATCCACCACCAGTAGCCAAAGGCTGGTCAATTGCCAAACAAGGCTGTCCCATCATACCCCACGTAAACTTATCAAGCTCAGTTTTAAGGCCAGCTAGGTTTTTCAGCCCGATAGCTCTGCTGCTACTATTACTGTAAATTTTTAAAAAAAGGTTAACTTCAATTCCATAGAAAACAACTATGTTCTTAAACAGATCTTGTCTCCAAATAACTGCAGAGTTCTATAGAACACATTTCTAGTGGTCTTAACAATTTTAAGGCCAAGATTTTCAAAGCCAGGTATAGGATGTGGACTTCTTATTCCCACAAATTTATCATTCAAATCCTTTAAGCAGCTTTGAGTATGCCAGTACTAGAATTTTTGTAACTCCCAACCTGTTTAAACATTAACAGGTATTTTAAAATCAATCTAATTAAATAAACCCTTAATGCAGACTTGCTCAAATGAGATTAGTTCTATTTGGTAAATTACCAAATCAACGCCAATGAATTTAAGTAATGCCTAGATACATGGGGGGGGGGGGTGTACCTTTTTCTACAGATGGATTTGAAATCAATTCAGTAAAAGCAATATAAATTTTTAGACCACACAAGCTTTTAGTCTCTTTGGCTCTGGTTTTGAGTGAGAATCTGACCTAAAGGTATGATCCTACATTCTGCTACCAGATCCTGTTTTCAGTACTCCAATCTGTTCATTCCTCCCAGAAACATGCAACTATAGGAGGACACAGTCAGGGCTCAACTACAAAAAGCAAGCCTGTAAACAGTGGAGTAACATGGTTATAAATACTGGTTGGTCAAAGTTGCACTGGTGCACTCCTGTGTTCTAAGATGATTGTAGCACTACTGTGCTTTAACAAAGCCAGGCAGTGCGATACATTTTGCTTTGTAAAACAGTTTTTATTACTGGAGGTGGGTGCATGTTTTTCAGCAAATAGAAATGTATCCAAAGATGCATTTTTCAAGGCTCAAACGATTTGCAAATTCAGACTGAATTTGATTAATAGTTTTGACTGAAAAAAAGAAATAATCAAAAAAATTGAAACATTTCATTTTCACCATTTCAAAAGGGGTGAAAAACCCCTGAAAATGGCTAAACCTAAAAGGTTTCAAATTGGCCAAAACACTTCAGTCAATTAAAAAACAAAATTTCAAGCTTTTTGAGTCAATGAAAAATTCTGAAAAAAATTCTTATATTTGGTCTGATTCAAAATGACTTCTCTCACACCTCCTCAATACTTGTGGTTTGGCTTGGAAATAGAACAAAACAGAACAATCCATTATTTGCTCAGATCTGCTCATTACATAATATTCTGGCAGCCTGGATGGTACTAAATGATTACCTGAACCTTATTGTGATATCAAAAATCTCTCTTCCTGCACTCAGTTAGCTAAGACAGTACTCCCTCTTCTAAAAATTGATCTTCTAAAGGCTGCTAGAAAGAACACCTACACAATTTTCTTTCACAATCCCTGGTGTGTCAAAAAACCAGCGAGCATCCTTCACTTCATTGTATGTAAATTCCACTCTCTCTTTAGGCTTGTTGGATGAAAGGACAGGCTCCTCTTCCATATTAAAAGAGAGCTCATCAGGATCAAAATCAATGACAGCTTTGGACTTCTGTTGTTGAAATGTTCTTCCAACTCTTCCTACAATGAAAACGAAAAGCATTTTTTAATAATTCATGCTACTGTACATTTTCTTCAATTCTCAAAAGTCAAGTTGTTAAAAAGGGACTTAAATTTCTATATTTTTATTTTCCTTACTGTCCAACAAAAACTAGGGGTGGGGGGGTGGGGGAGAAGATAGTGCTATTAGCCGTCTCCTAGATTACAGACATGCCGTAATATGGTTTTATTAATACTGTATTACAATACCCCAATGGGCCCCATCGTGTTCTATTCTGGACATTGTACAGAACACTTTGTGAACTAGACTGTCTTTTTTAATGTTTAGGTTGTTGATCTCTCAAACACTTAGGCATGTGCTCAACTCTTGTGCAAGGAATGACTTGGATGGAACTGCTCATATAAATGTCAGCATTTGCTTCTTTGCAGGATAAGGCCCTTAATCTCCAGCAATTACAGTCTCCCTACCTACAGAGGGAAATGGCCTGAAAACCTTACAAACTCCATACAGCTATACGCTCTGCAAAAACAAAGTTTTCAATACAGAATCTGCTTCTATATTGAGCTCTTTCTATGGAAATGTTTTTCTATTGTACAAGCTTTGGATGTAGCAATATTAACTTAAATCTATGTCCAGCTTACCCTACTTACTGTGAACCTTTTCGAATGTTAGCTCAGTTTTGAACCATGGGTGAAGATCCTGGAACAGTTTTATAATGGCCTCCCTAACTCAGTTGCAACTATAGCACAATTAGACTCCACTATAGTAATTTATGGGAGAAAAACCGTAACTACCCTTCTTAGCTTTCTTTTTGTAACTGTTGGTTCTTGCAATCAAGAAAGTCCACACATACATACGATACATCCTTTTACACACAGCTCTTCCTTGTATGTTTTCTAGGTCTTTGCTCTCCATACATGTTTAGCCAGGGATAGGCATCAATGAAAACTCCAGACCTGAATGTTCCTGAACTTGCTGGAAATCTAAAAGCAAACTCAGTAATTTGGGCCAATCTCCAGCTATACTGAAGTGTCTTTGGACTACATCCTCTTTGAAGGTAATTGTAGTTTAACCCATCCCTGCAAGACACAAGATCAGTCTTACCAATGACTGACCAATACAATTAAGTTGATTAGTCCTCTTTATTTTGGAAAAAGAAAGAAGTGTTGTGCTGCAGTCCTGGAAATCCATTAAGCCACTACACCAGAAGAACAAAGATCTGTGTGGTCTCTGGGAGAAACTTTTGACGTGTATATTCTGGGCAGAATAAAAAGAGGTGACATATAAAAAATATCTGAAGTCATGATTTTTAGAAAATTAAGAGTTCACATATCATATCAGATTTTCATATTTTCCAAGGCCAGAAGTTACACTGCGACCATCTTGCCCGGGTTTGTTTATATCACAGGCCATAGAACTTCTCCTAAATAATTTCTAGAACAGATGTGGCCAAAGGTCCAAATGTGGCCCATGAACCTCTTCCATCCAACCCGTGACTGCGCTCTGCAGGACCACACTCCTTCCCTAACAGAAAGAGAGAATGTGGTCCCGCATACCCAGTGCTCTGCAATGCCGTGAGAGCGTCAGGTCTTGTAATATGACAGAGCTCTGGGTATGCAATACTAGAAAAAGCATGGTAGTGTGGAACAAGTTTCGCATACGCAGCACTCCACGATGCCACAGGAATGTTGTAGTATTTTGATTTATGGCATATATGACCTATTTGAAGTACATTTAAGTAAAATTTGGCCCATCACAGCAATTGAGTTTGATACCCTTGCTTTAAAACAACATCCAGTCATGATTTATAAATTGTCAGTGATGGAGAATCCATCATGAGCACTGGCAGATTGCCCCTGTAGTTAATTATTTTCATCATCAAAGATATCATGCCTTATTACAAGTCTGAATATGTCCACCTCCAGCTTCCAGCCATTGGATCATAGCAGGGGTGTCCAACCTTTTTGGGTGAGGGCCACATTGCAATTCTTTTCTCAGTAGGGGGCTGGTGAGAAAATTTTTAATAAGACACAGAAATCAATCTTATTAATAAACTTTAATAAAATAATTAGTGTGATATTTGGCATTGCTTTTGCTTGCACTGTGTACAAAGGACAAGGGGGCAGGGGTGTCTGTGCGAGGGGGCAAGGCAGTGTGTGGGGAGCAAGGCAGAGGAAGGGAGGGAAAAAGGGTGAGGTGGGGGGGAGCAAAGCAGCTGGCTGGCAGGACTCAGCTACTTTCTGACAGGGACCCCACCAACTCTGCTCTCCTCACTCCCTGACAAGCACAGCTCAGGGAAAGGAGAGCAGTGCTAGGGAGTGAGAGAGGAGAACAAAAGTCAGACAGAGACAGGACAGAAACCCTGGCAGGGGTCACAGGTTTTGGCATTGGGCATCTCTGTACCAGAAACATTGATGGGCAACAATCTCAACAGAAGAGTTTTTGCCACTAAGGTCAGGGGAAGGACAGGGGTACTGGGGTTAGGGGTGTGGGAGGAGAGCAGAATTGAGAGGTATGTTGAGATCAGGATTTTAAACTCCTCAGGGCACTCCTCCTTTACCTGCTTCCTGTTCACTTGAAAGGGGCTGAATCCAGCCCCTGAACGGCTCTCTGGCCATGCCACGCCTCTCTGTAGCTGTGCTGTGCACAGGGCAGGAAACTGACAAAGGCCCTGGTCAGCCCCTGCTCCCAGGCTCTTGAAGCACTCCGTAGGCCGCATGGAAGTTCTTAACGTGCTGGAGTCTGGCCCCTGGGCCTCAGGTTGGACAAGCCTGTGTTATACCCTAACTTGAAAAGCCCATCATTAAATATCTTTTCCTCTTGTAGGTAATTATAGATTGTAATCAAGTTTCCTTGAACTGCCTTCTATTAAGATGAAGAAGATCAAGAATAAGGAATTATAGATTAAGATATGTTTGAAGAATTATTATTCTGATATGCTATATTGCACTAGTAACTCAAATTAGAATGTACCCTAAATTTATGTTGGCGGCCAAGTTTTACCAGTTAAGAGAGACTTTAGACTGACTCACTATATAGTGAATGTGAATCGAGTCCTTTGTGTAATGCAATATTTGCAAATGAGAACAAGTGGCGATACTTTTCCTTAGATAATACTCACCTATTAAGTAACCTTGCTTTCTAAGGGACTTCAGATATTTTTGTTCCTCATCAGTAAGTTCATCTTCAGTTTTTTCTGCATCTGCTTTTAGCCTCTCCTGTCTTCTGAACAGTCTGTCAGGTGTAGGGTTAATAACAGGAAATTTCAGGAGGTTTAAGGTTGTGCCTGAAAAACAAATGCTAGCACCACTGAGGCTGTGACTATGCAAACTGAATAGAGGATATAAAAGCTATTAAATGTTAAGGTTCAAACAGGAAAAAAAAGCCACAGGCAAAAAGAAGTTCACAAGTTGTATGGCCTCATACTTCTTTAGGTAACAGAAAAACAGACACTAAATTCAAATGTTAGTGACTTGTCCCAGAAATGACCTTCCACACAGCGATGTTGGATAAGAGTTGTCAAGCAGTCATGTTAGCTAAACAGAGATTGAACACTACTTAGTGTGCAGAGCAGGACAGTGCAAATCACGTTCAGAACTGCCTCAGCTCACTATGATTAAATGTTGCCAAAACACGTTTAGACCTGAATCACATAAGACAATTGTCAGCAACTGTAAATTATGTAGTGCCAAATCCTGGCCTCAACAAAGTCAAGGGCAAAATACTCCTCGATTTTAAAGGACCAGAATTAGGTCAACAGCATCTGGGTTGAACAAACCCAATTAGAAACAAAAATCTTGTTCAACAGTTGCACCAAAGAGATCAACATTAATCTTGCTGCCACAAGTACAGTGTTCGTGGTGCTGGCTCCGCCAAATACTTAAAGCATTATCTTTCTGTTATTAGAACCAGAACCTTTAACCTTGTGTTAGGCTGTCTGGAGAAGGAATGAAGAATGGGACTAGAATGCTAAGAGCTCTCAGAAGAGAGAGCAATTCTGAACCACTCTTCAGTTCGCTAAGCATTACATGAAGGGTTACACCTGTGAACACACACTTCACACAGAAACATTACTTACTTTTGAGGCTGTGCTGTAATTGCAGAAGACAGGTAAATTTCTGCAGTGATTTTACTTCATAATTACAAACTACCCCATTTTGCTGTTACGATGATTCTTATTTATGGCTCTCCATTTTTTGAAAAATAAACTACAATAACTATATGTGAAAAAGCCTGCTGGGAGAGCCAGCCCAGAGGCCAGCTCCCATGCTCTCGCCCCTCCCCTGGGCCACCCACTCCCATCCTGCCACTGGGCTGGCCCTCCCTGCCGCCAGGGTGGAACAGCTGGCCCAGGGATGGGGCGGGAGAGCAGAGCCTGGCCTCTTGGGTTGGCCTGTCCCTGGGCCAGTTGTTCCATCCTGGAGATGAGGAGGGCCATAGCCAGGGGTCTGAACTCCCCTCTTGCAGCCAGATGGTGCAGGCCCCACGGAATTGCCCCCTGCCCCCTCGGACGGCTCTAGACCCAGGTTTGCCAACCCTCCATAAAAAAGCAGAGGAATTTACAGATGTCTGCAATTAAAAGAGAAATGTCCATGAAGGTCTGTCCCTCACTCACAGCATGGAGTTTAACCTGCTGCTGAAAATGGGTCCTGCTGCAGAAAGACTTGCCACCATAAGAGCTGCAGCCAGCATTACCCCTTTAAGAGGAGCTGAAACAGTCCAGAGTTGTTGCTCTCTGCTGTTTTTCAAGCCTCCTGCCCCTGCAGCAGGGGCCACCTGAATTTCGGCAATCACTGGAAGAGCTGGTGGCTGTGGGAACTTCAGCAGCTGGAGGGGAGGTGGGAGCCTGAGTGCGAGGGATAAGTTATTTTTAGTGATGCCAGTAAAAAGCTTATCCCGCCAGTAAAAAACCTCAGCTTTTTCAAGAAAAACTAAAAGGTAAGGTTTGCAACCCTGCGGCCACCAGCAAGGCCCTGCACTGGTCAGAGTGCAGTGGCCTTCCTCCCTCCCATCCCCACCACTATCCAGCCAGCCTAGATGCCAATGTGGCCCTCAGACCAAAAAGTTTGTTTACCCCTGCTCTACAGCATCTTAGCAGGAGGCTTCTACCACCATTTCTAAGGTCACCTCCTCAAGTGCCAGATCCATTTAATGATGATGCAGAAAGCTAGGGAGCTCAGTTTCAATACATGTTACTCGCTATTGCTCAAGAAAGCCTGTGTGACACATATTGAGCCAAATTATAGTTATGTATTTATTGAGAAACTCGAAACAACACAGGACTTGTCAGGTCCAAAAAGAGCCCCATTAGACTGAAGGAGCTAGAAGAAGTTTAAGATCTGATATTTCGTAGCCCACTGAGGCTAACAGAAAGTGCATGATGCCAGTACTCTGCTTTCTCCAGGTGCCTTCGAGGTTTGATTCCATTCTGCTGGCGGATTGCTTGCTTAGCCCAGGGGGTCAGCAACCCAACAGAGCAAAGACCAATCCCACTATCCTCCACCACAATCTCATGAGCCCAAGCTGGCCCAGCAGCTGCACCATGGCCTGTAGCGCTTGCAGGTGGTGTGCAGGCAGCGTGCGCTCCCTCCCTCCGTTGGCGGGGCAAAGCAGAGCTGTCTTGCCTATCCCCAGCTGGCCGCCCCTCCCAAGAGCGGCTGGCGGAGAGCTGCAGCTCACACAGGCGGGGCCCTGGAATGGCCCCTCCACGGAGTTCAGGCTGCTTCGACCCAGCCACTCCAGGCCTGAACAGAGGCTGCCTCATCCCCAGGCCCTGGATCAGGCTTGTTCAGCCCTAGGGTGGCCAGATTGAAGCGGCCTGAACTCCACGGAGGGGCCATTCCAGGCCCCGCCTCTACAAGCTTCAGCTCTCCACCGGCTGCTCTTGGGAGTGACAGCGCTGCTCTGCCCCACCAACAGAGGGAGGGACGGAGGGAGCACACACCGCCCGCACACTCCCCGCCAGCGCTAGGGCCCGTGGCATGGCTACTGGGCCGCTTCTGGCTCATGCGGTTCTGGTGGGAGGGTGAAGGTGACCCTGGTGCCTCAAAAGTGGGGGCTTGCACCAGCCGGGAATCCCCTTATTTGCAGAGCCCTGCACGGATACAAATATGTGGATCCATATCTGATCTGCATCCGCAAGAAATGGTCCGCAGATATCCGTGTTGTATCCGCGGATGCAGATATAATGCGGATATCCGTGCATTTGCAGAGCTCTACTTATTTGACCCTGATGCTGGGGCCAGCTGGGAGTCCCTGGAGCACACCTGGCTCCCTGGAAGAGACTGCCAGGGAGCCAGAAGGGGATGCTCAGGGAGCCACAGGAAGCTCACTGAGCCTGTTTTGCCAATCCCTGGCTTAGCACTTTGTTAACTGTCAGCTCCATGTTCTTAGGAACCAGGGCATAGTACCCAGCCTCTCTGGTACTCCTGAACAGATCTTCCCCAGCTTCTGCTTGAACCAGAAACCAAAGGCAATGAAATGGCAGTGGGAAACAAACCTATATTCGTCTACTAAACAAGGGTGATAGGATTATAACAATTCCTACAGCCTTAGCCACCTCCAAGCTGTGAGGAGGCATCTTCATTATCAAACTGAATGGAAAACAGAGAACTTTATTTGCATCAAAGGTGGGATGGGAATCAGCACCTTGAATGGAGAGCCAAGCTTCAAGGCAGGAACCTCACTGAACTCTGGGATCAGCAGAGCAGGGAAGCTCTGCATGATGGGGAATCTTTGCTCTTGATGTAAATGGATCCACACCCGCCCACACTCAGCTCTGGGAAATCATGTGGCAACAGTGTGGCCTACTGGAAAGCTGACTGTACTGCAGGCCTCTAAAAATCCTAGATACCTGGTCACCATGGCACCTAGGATTTTGCCCCTGATGCATAAGAGTGCCAGGCCAAAGGGCCTGACCACCACAGAGTGAAAAGCTGCAGCAACTCCCCCTCCAATGCAAAGAGCCACTGCCAGCAGCTCTTTTGGTGGCCACCCCGCTCAGCACCACTGAAAGAAGATTTTATTTGGTGGCGGGGGAGGGGCATGCCACTGAAAGGAGCCACAGCTGCTGTGGTGTGTGGGCTCCTTCTCTACCAGATACCTAGGGGCGCCCAAGTTTTTAGGCTGGCCCCTAGGTGTCCAGCAGATTTGTTAAGGCCTGCTGTACTGGGACTGTTCCTAGTTCTGCTACTGGCTGGCTAGGTGACCTTGAGCAAGTTACTTTGTCTCTATGTCCCTCCATTTCCCTCTGTCAAATGGGGATAATAATGGAAAGTTCTTGAAGATCTACTGGTGAAATCACTACATAAAAGCTTAGTCTTTTGATTATGAGTTAGCCACAGTAGCATATCATCTGCAAACCTAAGTGAGAACTGTAACTGCCCAAATGACCACTGCCTCCTACCAACAAACATTTCTGCTACGAAACAAAGAAATTCAGTGGCAAAAGCCTACTTAACACAGAATTAAGGTTACGGGGCAATAGCTTGTGTCCTTCCAGAACGCCAAACTCGGCAAAATAAACATCTGCTAATCACGAAATAAGTTAAAACCCCATCTAACCGTAACTCAGCTCCCTTTGAGCAAGGCTCCAAACAGCAGTCACACACATACTGGCATTCTGCCTTTTCCCTGTAATGGTCAGGTGCTATTTGCACTTGCCCTATGCTCAAACATAAGCCTGCTCTCTAGATCCCTACAGAACACCATGTAACAACTATTTCACATCCTTTTACAATCCCTTGACTCTAGCACACAGGATATTACACAAACCTGAACCTTCTCCTATCCCTCATTAAATCCAGTCTTCTCTGCCACCTCACTAATGACAATGCCCATGGCACGAAGACTCCAGTGCCATACTATTGATATAACCTACATTACCGCAAGGCTTGATGACTTGCTAGGTTGCCCTTGACACTGAAAAACCACTGATGCTATTTTTTGATGGTGGCAACCCCCCACCCCCTCCAAATGCTGCTGAATCCCCTGAGGATTGCTACAGGCGCTGACAACTCTATTTTTAGGAGCCAGGGGGTGCTCCACTTTCACAGCTTTGCAGCAGAGCTAGGCACCATGGTGAGCTGGTGCTCAGGGTTTGTCAAACCCTGCATTACTGTACTGAATGGATACAGACCGAACACTGCGCCTCTTTCTTCTGAGCTTTATGGACACTTCTCAAAATAACGCCCAGATCTCCTCATATCACAATCACGACTCTTCTAAACTTCCCCAAACAATTTTTCCCCCATTAAATACAGCTACACCCAATGCTGAGAACGCAGGTGGATGATTTCAAGGGGCTCCTGACAACTCCACTGGACAGAGTTAAGGCTGCTTGTCCTGGTTTTCAGACGTTTTGCTGAACCTGAAGTTCTGGACAGTCACAAACTATCACTGGATCATCTTAAAACTGTGTGCTAACAAAATGTTTTGCTATTTAATATAAGTAAAACCTATATCATAGTACACAAGAAAACCCAATTAAGGCTGCACGCTTAACTTCGATATATGTTTAATTTTAAAGCACTTAACTTTGCAACCCTAGAAGTTCTTTTCACAACTTCTTCGGGGAACCATTATTCTATATAACAGGGGTGGCCAAACTTAATAAACTCAAGAGCCACACAAGTTGATCATTAAACTTTCGAGAGCTGCACTGAGGCATATAGCCATTTACTCTTACTTACTCCAAAATTACTACGTTTAAAATTCATTGCGCACTTCAATTTTACCATAAAAAAGAGGACAAATATTGATCTTACTAATGTCAGATTCTAATAATTACTTAAGGTTACCAAGAAAAGTAGGCCTATACAGTAAAAACTTAGCTGCTGCTTGACGTAGAAGACTGCAGGCTAGTGGTAAGTTTTTTAAAATCCCCATCATCCCGACCCCCTCCTGAACTTCAAGGCTGGGGCCGCTTTCCTAAATTGATTTTCTGATGTTCTTCCAGGAGCTGCAGTTTTTCATTCAAGAACTGCATGTGGCTCCTGAGCCACAGTTTGGCCACGCCTGCTGTATGACACCACTCAGGAGAACACAATCAAAAATAGGCCCCACCATGCTGATAAAGACTAAGAAACACTCCTTTGCCCCCCAAAAGCCAAGACTAAAGGGATTCTGAGGAGAAAAAAACCAAGGAGTCGTGTGGCACTTATAGACTAACAGATTTATTTTTTGCATGAGCTTTCATGGGAGAAAATCCCACTTCGTCAGATGCTTCGAAGATGGGATTTTCTCCCACGAAAGCTCATGTGAATAATAAATCTGTTAGTCTTTAAGTGCCACACAAGTCCTTGTTGTTGTTTTTTTTGGGCTGGACTAGACTAACACAGCTACTCCTTTGGAAATTCTGAGGAGAGTCTCAACCTTACCAGGCCAGGGTGAGATTGTTGCTCTGTTGATCACCTCTGGGGCTTTGGACTTGCAGTAGTCAGACTGCAGCAGTGTATTGAAGAGCGTGGATTTGCCGGAGTTGGTAGCTCCCACAAGATACACATCCCCATTGCTCTTCCAGACGCTCTGCAGCTTGGAGATCAGCTCCTCCACTCCATAGCCCGTCTTGGCGCTGATCAGGTGCACGTCCACCAAGTCCTGGCGCCTGGGCCGGCCGCCTGGGCCCTCAGCGTCCTTGGCCGCCGGGAGGATGCCCACGCCAGCACAGCTCCTCAGCAGCTCCTTTCGGAGGCGCTTCAGATAGTCTGGCGAGTCCCCGGGCAAGAGGTCCACCTTATTGCCCACCACCAGGATGCTGGACCCGGCGCCCACCAGCTCAGGCAGCTCGGGCAGCACCGAGTCAGGCAGGTCCAGCAGGTCCGCCATGTAGAGCACCAGGGGCGGCCGGCCATGGCGGGGGGGGGCCGCGCAGGGCCGCGCTCACCAGGCTGCGGTACTGCTCGCGGGACACCCGCACGTGCAGCGCCTGGTTGTGATGGCGCAGCAGCCAGCAGCGCTGACACACCACCCCGTGCAGGGCCCGCTGGGCCTCGGCGCCCCCCAGGGCCCCCTGCACCCCGCTCAGGACGCGGCGGTACTTCTCGCTGGGCAGGTAGCCGGGCACGGCGGGGTCCCGGCAGTGCAGCTCCGCCCCGCAGCCGCAGCAGCTCACGCCGCTGGGCGGCACCGACGGGTCGGGCCGGCCCGTCACCCGGTGCTGCCGCTTCTGCGCCGGCCTCCTCTCCGCGCGGCCCGCTGCAGCCGGCGGCCGCGACCCGGACACGTACTCGGGGAAGACGAACCGCTCCTCCTCGACATCCGCCCCCGGGCCGGCAGGCAGCTCCCGCCGAGCGCCGCTGGCAAGGCCGGCCCGGACCCCCGGGGGCGGCCGGAAGAAGGGGGCCGGGGCCGGGGCCCGGGCCAAGGCCCCCAGCAGCGCGCGGCTGAGCCGATGCATGTGGAGCGGCGCGAGGCGGCCCTCCCTTCGCCGCCCGGCCTCCGGACAGCGCCCCCTGCCGGCGCCTCGGGACTGCAGCCGCCGCCGGTCAGGCGGTGCAATGGCGCATGCGCCCAGAACTCTCCCCCGGACTGGAAATTAGGGAGGGTGTAGAGGGAAGTGAGGGGAGCTCGCTAAATTCGTCTGACACGGTTATTAGCTGACAAGGGGGAAATGTTGGGAAATTCAGGGGGGTGTTAAGGAAATCCCTGGCTGCATGTGTGTGTGCATGGGCGATGGCCTAGGAGCCAAGGAAGTGTTTTCACCAGGCATGGCCAAACTGGGACTCAGGAGCCGCACATGGCCCTTGAATGAAAAAGTGTGGCTCGCAGTGTCAGCAATCAACTTAATAGGTAAAAGCATATGGTTATATGCCTCAGTGCGGCTCTTGAAGGTTTAATAATCAATTTGTGTGGCTCTTGAGTTCCATAAGTTTGGCCACCCCTGGTTTTGACCTAAGCAATGAGAATACAAAGCAACATTCCGTCTAATATTTCGTAGGCTGTGTGCAAAAAACGTTTTTTGGGTGCGTGAAAAATTCCTTTGTGAGCGCTGATATTAGCCCTGTTGAATTTTTTTGCATGCACTTTATTTTCTTGCATGCACAGGTTTTATGACCTATGTGTGTGTGTGCACACACGCACAGGTTAGAGGGAACAGTGGTACAAACCTTCCCTTTCCCATAACAGGATTCCCAGGGAACAGGTGGGAATGGAGGTACCACTGCGCCCTCCAAACTCTCCACACTGGACCATCTCTCCCAATACTTTGCTAATGACAGCAGCAAACCTTTCCAGGCACTGTTACCACTCATTGCAACAGCATGTGGAGCTAGGGCATTGATTCTCAAATGTTTTGTATTGGTGACATCACTGGGCACAGGCCTACAGGACTCTGAATATATTTGGGAGTCCCCTGAGCTGCCACTGCCATCTGGCACTGCCTGAGAGCTAAGGCCAGGTTGGGGCTGTGACCCGGGCTGCCTGGGATAACCTTCTGAATATGCCAAAATCAGGGCAAGCTGCAAAACCAGGGGCCAAACCCCCAAACCACTGATGGGTGGTACTTAAACCAGTCTACCAGTCAGTAACAAAACATGCTCCTAATTCCCCCACTCTGGTCAGCACTCAGCAAAACAAAGCAGAAACAGCCCCCTTCCTGCACATCAGTTCCTATGGTCCCCTCTGGCCACTGGGTGTCTTTAAGAAACAGGTTCTCCTGAACCCAAAGGGCCAGCCACATCACCCAGAACAATGTAGGCTTGGATTTTACCCAAAATACCACACTGCTGGCCAATCCTTTAGTAACTACAACTAAAGGTTTAATATAAAAAGAAAACAAGCTACATATGAGAGATGTTAAAAGGTCAAAGTGAATCACATACATACCAATGATTTAGAGTCCATGGAAAACAAATCCTTGAAGATCCTGTAGTTTGCAGATCAGTCCCACTCCTCTGGTATGCACCCAGCAGCAGCAGCAGCAGCTGGGTGAGTCTCAGTCCTTTGTTCAGTCCCAGAAGAATAGTTCCAGAGGCAGGTGTTGGTTGCAGACAGACTGGAGACTAGAGACTAAAGACAAAATGGAGATGGGTCCCCTGCCTTTTATCTCAGAGTCCTTACCAGATCAAAATGGAGGTGGGCCACATGGTCAGTCTAGGTAACTGGTCAAACAGGTTTCCTCTTGGGCCCACTGTAGCTGGGAGTCCCCTCCTGATGGACCATTAACAGGACGATAGTTTGCAGAGGCCCAGTCTGGGATTGCCTCAGCTCAAACAACTTGGAACACACATAAGACAAATAAGATTCCTAGATTCTAATACAAATATGATACCTACATAGAAATCATATAATCATTCCTAGCATATTACAACCTTTCTATTGACACCAAACATGGCATATCACATATGGATTATTGCAAATATGAAATATCAATATGAAAAATTATCATACACAGTCCCCCAGACCGGTGTTTCCCAACCAGCGTGCCATGGCACACAGGTGTGCCATCAGGCCTGAGCAGGTGTGCCACAAAATTTTTTCAAAAACTACTCATAGAGCTCTGGATTGGCTTATTGTCTCATGAATATGCTTGAGTTCATTTGGAAACTATATGGTGATGTGCCTCAAATTAATTAAAGGTAACAACCTGTGCCACAGCAGAGAAAGTGTTGGGAACCACTGCCCTAGACCCAGACAGCATCACAGGGGCCTTCTTAAATTTCCTGCCCTGCAGCAGCATGTGACCCAGGGGACTCTATCAAGCAT
The DNA here is from genome assembly GCA_007922195.1 of Podocnemis expansa. Taxonomy (NCBI): domain Eukaryota; kingdom Metazoa; phylum Chordata; order Testudines; family Podocnemididae; genus Podocnemis; species Podocnemis expansa. Next base: position 2,874,499 of record ML682092.1, read on the forward strand.
TCTTGAAACTACAGTACCCACCTGGGGAAGTAAGAAAACAAATTGACAGAACTAGACGGGTTCCCCAAAGTCATCTACTACAGGAGAGGCCCAAGAAAGAAAACAACAGAACACCACTAGTCACCACATACAATCCTCAAGTCAGACCTCTGCAACAGATCATTAAGGACCTACAGCCTATTCTAAATGATGATCCCTCTCTCTCTCAAGCCTTGGGAGACAGACCTCTCCTTGCCTACAGACAGCCGCCCAATCTTAAACAGATACTCACCAGCAACTACAGATCTAACAACAGAAACTTTAAAGCAAGCACACACCCCTGCAACAAACCATGCTGCCAAGTGTGCCCACATATCTGCACACTAGATACCATCATAGGTCCTAATCAAGCCTGCTACTCCATCAAAGACTCATTTACCTGCTCATCTACTAATGTGATCTATGCCATCATGTGCCAGAAATGCCCCAACACCTTATACATTGGACAAACAGGACGATCACTGCGTAAAAGGATGAATGAACATTGCGCTGATATCAGAAATCACAGAACAAAGAAACCAGTTGCTGATCACTTCCATCTTCCTAATCACTCGATGACGGATTTGTTAATGACTGTCGTTAGAGCTGTACCTGGGACATCAAGACTTCAAAGAGAAACAGCTGAACTCGAATTAATATGCAAGCTAAATTCTGTGAAACCAGGACTCAATCGAGACTATGGGTTCTTTCCCATTACAAAAGGTAATTTGACTTCAGGCTTCCCATGGTTTGAGCCTGTAAACTGCTCTGATTTGCTGTTACTTTATGACCTGATCCTATGTTTTACACCCCCTTGCATTTAGTTTCATTCCTTTCTGTAAGTTCACCCATCTTCGAAGCATCTGAGGAAGTGGGATCTTCTCCCACGAAAGCTCATGCAAAAAATAAATCTGTTAGTCTTAAAGTGCCACGCAACTCCTTGTTGGTTTTTTACTGGACTAGACTAACACGGCTATCCCTTTTGAAATTGACAATATCTCTTTGTCACACACACCTAAGCAATTGTAACAACTTTGTATTTTATAAACATAAAACATATTATTAGAAGTACAGGATATATTTTTGCATATGTACCAGTAGCCAGATCATAAGGGTTAAAGTTCCATCATTAATCGGTCCTGCCCCCACCCAGACATTTACACAGATTGGTTTTAGAAGCTACCAGGACTGGCAGACTGGGGCTAGATCCAGGAGCAATTGTCTAATTTTTTCCTGACTAATCCATTTTTGTCATTAAATCCTTAATCCCTGCCTGGAGAAGCATCGCAGCACACTTGTTGTTCTTCAAAACAGTGACAATGCTTTGTATCAAATTTGCTCAGCTAACTTTCATTTAGCAACTTCTCCCCAGATATGACAATACCTATCCTTTCTTTTTCATACAGCACCAACCAGCCAAAATCAGCCTTGAGTTATACAGTCATCTAACTTGAATAGTTTTGTGTTAATGAAATTCAGCCTTTGGTGGTATGGGGTGATACCCTGTAACTTTCAGTGGGTAAGTAGATCATAGGTACAACTGCAGTTTAGCCAATAAATTTAAGATACAGCTAGAAAAATATCTGAATTTTATTTTTTTAAAAAAAGGATGGGCCTAGCTTAGACTTGGGTGAGGGGGTGGGGGGATGCTGCTCAGGCTTGCATTGGGTGGGGGTTATGTGTGGGGTAGGGAGCTTGGCGGGGGGGCTGAGAAGTGGTTTCAAATGGCTTCTTGGATGGGGGCCTGGGCAATACAGGAAGAAGCCCTCCTATTTGGAGCATTCGAGGACCCACCAAATTATTCTTTAACCATTGGGTGATGGTGAAGGCTCTCTTCTTCCTGGATTGATTTCTCAGTAATTGTGTGAGGCACAGACATAGAGTAGGGGGAAGACAAAGAATTACATTTACCTTTAAGGTATATGTTAGCTAATGTGTGTATGTCTTTCAGTGTCATAAGTTAAATAATTTTGTAATAACGTATAATAGGCATTATAATCAACGTCCAACAAGACTCCATGTTGGCAGTTTGGAAGTTCTGCTTAAACATTGTACTGCATTTTGTATACTTAATGTAACCTGGTTTAGGCTTGTGCTGTATATGTTCTTTTAAATGAATGAACAAGGTGTGTGAATGAAGGGGGTGTGTGTGTGAAGGGGCCAGTCTCAATTGCCAGCCTGTCTTGATGGAGCACAATTACCATCTAAATAACCGAACAATGCAGACATCTCTGATGATAGCAAACAGAAGGAGCCACCCCAGACAGAAAACAAAAAAATACAATCAAGTCTGTAAGTGGCTGGTGACACTTTTTCAAAAGAAGAGCTGTCATGTGGGGAAAACAGAGAGAGGAGACAGGGAAAGCGGAGCAACTGAAACAGATTGAAGTGGAAGGTGCAGAGGGGCCTTCCAGCAAGGACACAGGGAGAAATGTGACATTTCATTTTAGTGAATATAGTGAAGGTCCTCCTGATTTAGGAGAACAGGAAATGGGCTCCATGCAGCCAAAGTTAAAGCAGTACCCTATGAGAAATTTGGTTTGAAAAAACGGTCTTTTCAGTTGTTAAGAGAAAAGTTCGTTCTCTGCTCTGGTCAATGATGGAGCCGGACAACAGGAGGAAGAATCACCAGTTTATTGACACTCAGAGCTACTGAGTGCGGCCGGCCCCGAAAGACTGGTGCTAAAAGGGTTTTATACCCAGGTACAACAACTTAATTCAAGGAAATCTAAAAATGGTTAATATATTCAATGTAAACAAGATTAATACATTTATTAGTACCATATAGGGATAGTTTTCATACATATTCATATAAGATAGGAGAATTAGTAAAGAAGGTCAAGCAGGCTCCTCAGAGCCTGGGAATGTAATAAACAGGAGAAATTGTTGATTAATAGGTGACCTCGAGACTGGTGCAGTTTCCCCTAATCTTCTGCTTATAGACTGTTCAAGGATGAGAGGGGCTCTATACTTTTGTTAGTCAGGCTAGAGGTTAACATAATATTAAGGGAACAGTGCTAAGATGGAGTCACTTATGCTCACAAGTTCGTAGCCTCATACAAATCTCATAACAGTCCCCCCTGTGAGCCTACGAAAGCTCATATTTCGTAGGCTCAAGGCCAGAAACGTGCATCCAGTTTGGAACAGGTACGAATAACATGTGGCAAGGAAATGGCTTCTATGGGATACGTGGAATTGTGAAAGCATTGGGACCTGAGGGAAACTGTAGAGGAGCAGAGAAGGTCTCCGGGGGAGGCTTAGTAAGCATTTGCTGAGGATATACAGGGCCAAAATAAAGAAAAGGAGTGAAAGGAAGCCAGAGACAAGCCAGCGTCCCCAGGTTCCCAGGTCAGGGAGCCACAACCATAACCAAGAGAGTAAGCCGGTGTGTTTCTTCTGGGATATCTTTTCCTCCAGGGAGCGAAGGTCCTGTAAACGAATCTCAATACGGTGTGAGTTATCAGTAAGATTAAAGCAACAGAGACCAGCAAATTCTTGGCACCCATGTCCAGCTCTAAGCAGAAGGTAGTCTGTAGCAATTCTATTTTGTAAAATAGCTTGTCTGAGTTGTGCCTGCTCCTCATTAAGTAGCTGAATAAGAGAAGAGGTTTGATTAATAGACTTTACTAAATTACAGGCTAGTTTGGAGAGATCAAGGTAGGCAGCCTCAGCAAGGCTTGGGAAAAAGGAAAGGGGACACCATAAAAACAGGTTTGCAAGAGTCCTTCTATAGTGAGGCTCGGGGTAACACAAAAATTGGAACTATTAAGGCTAGTACAGGCAAGCTCAACAAAAGTATTACTTTTGGGGCTAAATTGTGGCTCTATGAATAATGGAAAATACAGCAACAAAGTACACCATAAAAGGTACCACATGCTTAAAAAGAGTCTGAAAATAGTGTCCCAAGAACACTGTTCCCTCTAAGGTGCGCGGCAGCGCGGCCGCGCGCTTAAAAAAATCCTGCCGCGCAGGATTTTCCTGCCCCCGCGCATGGGGCAGTTCAGGGGCAGCGTGGCCGAGGGGAGACGAGCCGGAGTGCTGTGTCCGAGCACGAGCCTCAGCCCAGCCCCTCGGCCAGAGGAAGAGAGGGTCTGTGGGCTTGGGTCAGCCCTGCCACTCCTCCCTCCCCTCCCCTCCTCGGAGATTGTGGAGGCTCCGCCTCTTCCAGCCGGGGTCTAGCCGTTCGCATGGCCAGCCCCAGCCTCCAGCCCAGGCTCGTGGTTGCCGGCCAGCACCGTGGCCTCCTGCCCCCTGCCCAGCTCTTTGGCCAGTGAAGAGGGTGTGGGGAGGGGGGAGAAGGGGTCAGGATGGTGGGCTGGGGAGGGCTTGGGGGGGCTGAAAGAGGTGGCATGAAGATGTGGAGCTGGGGGTGGGGTTTAGGAGGGCTGGAATGGGGGCAGGGAGCTTAGGGAGTCGGAATTGGGGCAATTCTTCAGCTTTTTAAACAAGAGGCATGGCAAAGAGTAAGTGCCATTCATATCCTGAAGTTTGAAACTCCTCAAGTGGGAAACAGGGAGTGCATGGTGCCAAAATGTCCCTTCTGTAACTAGATAAAGCTGTGGAGGTGAAAAATCTCTAAAAATCAGTTGTATATTTCCTGAAAGCTAGTGTGGATGTTACTTAAGTGGAGTGACTGAACAGTGAGAGTGTTTGAGCATGTTAACCCCCTGCTTTCAAAGAACCTGGAAGATGTTTTCTCCAAAATCCTGTAACTCACAACAATTCATTACAAAACAAACAAGGAGTCTTGTGGTACTTAAAGACTAACAAATATATTGATTGCATGAGCTTTCATGGGAGAAAACCCCATTTCATCAGATGCTTTGAAGAACAATTCACAGAAATTTTAGAGATGTAACGGAGATATCAGATAAGTACTTGTTTTAAATATAGTAACAGCCAAAAGACTGGGAATCAAAGGAGCCATGAGATTATTCTCTTCACTATGCACCCTAATCTGTCCATCAGAAGAAACCATAATGCATTAAAGTGATGTGGTATTTTGGCAGAGATTTTCTCTTAAGTTGAAATGTAGCCCCAAAATGATGGGGCAGGTAAAGATACAAGGGACTGAAAATAGGCTTTTAAGAAATACTGTAGCCTTATCTTAAAGCAGCTAGAAGCCCATTGTTTTGATTTCAGCTGTGTTTAGCATCCTTGTTGTAGCAGCATTTTCCTGAAAAGGATGCCTGGAATCTTTTTTTTTATTTTTAAAATTTCAATAGAATTTACCCCTCTGGGAGCATCAAGACATCTTAAATGCTGCCAATTTCCAAAGCGGTAGCCATGTTAGTCCATTCCAGGAAAACAAAACAAAACAAGGAGTCTCCCACGAAAGCTCATGCGAAAAATAAATCTTACTCTTTAAGTGCCACACGACTCCTTGTGTATCTTAAATGCTGTCAGTGATAATTAGCTGTCTTCCGTGTAAACTGTAACTCTGCATGTAGAACACAGGAGATGAGGGTATTAGGCAGAATTGTGACTCCTAGGATCCTGATTGAATATAACTTTGGTCTTGGGTTGTTTGAAAGCCATGGATTAGTTTCTTTTGATTGTATAGCAATTTGGGTAAATTTTAAATAAATTCGGTGATTTTAGTAATAAAAAACAACTTTAAATAGTTTATATTAATTTTTCATTGGTCTAGATTTTTCAATAATTTTTGTTGCACGAGTTTGCACACAAATTTTATTCAGAAAAAGTTTTGCACACGGGTTGAAAATTTTGCACACAAGCCGCCAAACCTTAGAGGGAACATTGCCCAAGAAACTATGAGTCCAACTGTGGGTCTTTGCGAAGTTTGAGAGGTGGCACAGTAGGTGGTGCTGTGGGTGATGATGATGATGGGCTGTGGTCAACCACAGCAGGCTTCAGGTAGGTGTGGTGAATCCACGCAGAGCGTTCAGCTCCTTTCACAGCAGTGTGGCTGGCAAGTAGAACTTGAAACGGCCCATTCCACGATAGTGTTAATGGAGCCTTCTGGAAATTCTTGATCCAGACCCAGTCTCTTGGTTGGAACGGATGTAGGTCCTCGTCCAGTGGGAGCGTTTGGGTAACTGCAGCTGGACCGAAAGGATCTGGAAAGAAAAAGCAAATAGGCATGCAAACCCTCATCACCTGTAACAAGACTCAGGGACCTAGGATCCAGTCCCTGAGTGGTGATTGGGGACCGGCCAAATAAGATTTCAAAAGGTGATAACCCACAATCAGCTCTTGGACGATTTCTAAGCTGAAACAATACAATAGGTGAAACCTGAGGCCATTTTAGCTGTGTTTCCTGACACAGTTTGCCCAACAGGGTTTTAATTTCTCTATTTCCCCACTCCACTCCCCCTGAGCTTTGCGGGTGATAGGGGGTGTGGAAGGTGACTTGGACCCCAAAGGCAAGGTACAGAGAAGTAAGGAGATCAGCTGTGAAATGTGAGCCTTGGTCAGAGTCAATGGCTACAGGCAATCCAAAGCAAGGTACAATATCATGCATAAGACACTTGAGACCAGTCTAGGCCGAGGCATGAGTGGCAGGAAAAGCTTCAAGCCAGTGAGTGAGTTGATCATGAACAACAAGGACAAATTTGTAGCCTTGAGCTGGTGGTAGCTGAATAAAATCAATGTGAAGTCTCTCAAAGGGCAGAGTGGCCCACTGGCACCCCCCGTGTGGGTTTTGGGGCGGCTAGAGGAGTTAAAGGACTGGCATGTTGGACAAGCTCTAGCTACTCGTGTAGCTTCCTGGACAACTCTAGGAGCAAACCAAATGGCACGAACAGCATCGTCAATGGCATGTGATTCACAATGTCCCTTGTTATGAAGTTGTTGGCACAGGAGCTGCACAAGTTGTTTAGGGGCAATGGAGCGTCCATCAGGAACACACCAGAGGCCATCACGAAGGGTGGCTTCATGTTTTTGTTTCCACTGTTCCACTTCAGTAGATGAGAGTAGAGCTGTATAATCAAAGGGAGAGGAAACCTGAAAAACAGGAGCATGAACAGAAAGTGGGACTGGCAAGGAAGCAGCCCACTTGGTGGTGGCATCTGCATACAATTTACCCTGGGCAATCGGATCTTTGGTGCCTTGGCGGGCAGAGCAACGTAGGGTGGCAAGCTGGGCTGGAAGATGGATGGCATTCAGTAGGGCAGAAACCTGTGAGGCATGAGCTATATACTGGTTATTGGCTGTAAGGAAACCTCTTTGTTTCCACAGGGCACCTGTAGCATGACACACTCCAAAGGCATATTTAGAATCTGTATAAATGTTAGCAGAACAGCCACGGGCATGAATACAGGTTTGTGTTAGAGCAATAAGTTCAGCTGCCTGAGCCCCCAAGTGGCCTGGGAGAGAAGAAGCCCATACCACAGCATGCAGGGTAACAACCGCAGCTCCTGTAACGCGAAAATTATGCAGCACATAAGAAGAACCATCAGTAAACAACTCAAACTCAGGATTTTGCAGTGGAACATCACTAAGGTCTGAGCGAGGGAGTTCCACATGTTGAATAACTTGCAAACAGTCATGGCACTCTAGAGTCTCATCTGTCTCTGGTAACAGAGTTGCAGGATTAAGAACATTGCAGTGCTGTATAGTGAGATTTGAGGCAGTGAGGAGCTCAGCCTCATAATTTGCCATTCGTTGGCAGGGGCGTCGCTGGGGCGGGGAAAGACCTGGGGCATGGGCCCGGCCCCACCCCCGGAGGGCAGGCCACCCCCCCAGCCAAAAGGCCATACCCCCCGGCCTGGGATGGGGCCAGGGGGAGGCTGCGGCGCCGCTGCCACCAGCTGGGCCGCGCTGCTGTGCGGCGCGGCTCAGCCTAGCCTGGCCCGGCCCGGTGTGGCTGGGCCCGCAGCCACGGCCCTGGATCCCCAGCCAGGGACGGGGCTGCTGCGGACGCAGCCAGGCCCCGGATCCCCAGCGGGGGACGGGGCTGCTGCAGCTGCGGGCTGCTGGCCGGGTCCCGGATCCCCAGCAGGGGACGGGGCCGCCGCGGGCAGCCAGCCGGGCCCCGGATCCCTGGCCTGGCCGCCGGTGGCTGTGGCGACCCCGGCCCCGGCCGGGGATCCAGGGCTGCGGCCGCGGGCCCGGCCTCCAGCGGCCGCACTAGGCCAGGCTAGGCTGAGCCGCGCCGCACGGCAGCGAGGGCTAGCTGGCGACAGCGGTGTGGCCACCCCCTGGCCCTATCCCAGGCCAGGGGGGACCTGCCGGGCGGCCAGATAGGCCCTGGATCCCTGGCTGGAGACGCGGCCGCCGTGGCCGTGGACCACCAGGGATTGGGCCCCGGATCCCCGGCCTGATTGGGCCGGAGACCCGGGGCACCAGCGTTGGGACCCGGGGCACGTGCCCCGTGTGCCCAGCGCTAGCGACGCCACTGCCTACAAATGAACCAAGATGCTGGCAATTTGCTATGACTCTATTCTATTCTATTGTGCTGGGAATCACAGCTCCCAGTTCTAATGCAGACATACCCAATACCCATTTTCCCCTTAAAAGGTCACAGACCACGTTAGGAGGACATATAAAATTTTTCCTCCCGTCTGACAAGGTATATTATTCCCCATCTCCTCTGGGTTTCTGTTGCTGAATATCAGGAATCAGGAAGCTCAGAAAATAGGAGTAGAAGGGAGGGTGGTGGATCAAACTGTCCCAGGGACTTCCAGCTGACTTGCTTAGGTTTTCTGTACACTGGAGAAGTTGATGGCATCTTAGTGCCCAGCTGAGAGATGACACCTTGCTGACCCACACTGAAGATATGTACTGCTATGGTTCTCAGGCTTTTAAAATAGAGCCCATGCCTCCCCTAATTTTCCTGTAATGCATGTCCCCCCACTTTGAGTGGCAGCATGAGATTGTGGAGCAGGGGAGTGGAGGGATGGCAGCACAGCTGCTCCAATTTCCCATGCTGGGCTGGGCGTGTCACAGGGCAAGAAATTTAAAAAGGCTCTGGCCCTCTTCCAGCTGTATGCAACCAAGATAGGGTTAGGGTTAGGGTTAGGGTTAGGGTTAGGGTTAGGCAAGCATGCAGGCTGGATGGGGCTGCCAGTGCAGTGCTGCAAGCAGGGTCGCACCAAACTGGCAGACCCAGCGAGGCTGCCTGCCTTCTGCCTCCCCTGCAAATAGCCAAAGAGAAGACAATAGAGTGAACTGAAAACAAGGCAGAGAAGGCTCTTTGACTGTTCTCCCCACCCTGCCACTAGCTCCAGCCACACTCCTAATCCCCCTCCTGGGTAAATAAAGCAGAGAGGACTTAACAGCCAAACCTGAGTAGGCCTACTTTTACAGGAAAGACAGAATCCAAACCAGTTGCATTGCCGGGGGGGGGGGGGGTCCTCTAGGGGCCTCAGCCCACCTAAAACTCAGAGCCAGCCCCCGAGCAGTGCACCCCAAAACTGTGCCCCACACAGAAAGATTGCCTGGGCAGCAGGCAGCTGGCATCTGTGGCCTCTACCCAGCCAGAAGACAGTCTTCCAGCTGGGAGGGAGCTGCCCCAGGCTGGACCTTGAAGTTTCTAAAACTCCCGCCCTGGTCTGACGCAGGGTCAAGCTAGGGTCCTCAGCCAATACCATAGCCCTGCTCTCCCTCCGGTGGCCAGGTAAGGGAGCCAGGAGGTGGGGAGTTAGGGGGGAGGGATGCTGGCCCAATGGGGAAAGGGTGTGGGGGAGGGTGTTGGCCTGGGGCAGCAAAGATCAGTGGCAGGACCAGGGAGTTAGGAAGGGCTCAGGAGCCGCTGGGGGGGGGGGGTGTTGGGAAAGGCTCGGGGAACCAGGGGGGTGGGGGAAAGGGAACAGATGGGAGCCACAGCAGCCAGTGGGGGCTGCCCCCCCCATATTTATGTCTAGCAACACCCCTGGTCCAAACCAAAAATACAGCAATATTGGAATCACAGTATCTAAAGCAAGACAGACAGCATTACAGGAATTCACAACGAAGTATTACGAGATAAAGTAAAACAAGCAAGGCATGTAGTGGCACTTTCTAAGAGCAACAACTTCATTTATCACTAGAGCTTTTGTGGGTGAAATCCCACTTTGTCAGACACTTGAAAATGGTTTCCAAAATGGGATTTCACTCATGTGATTAATAAATGTGTTACTCTTTAAAAGTACCACATCACTCCTTGCTATTTTTACTGAATTAGACTAACATGGCTACCCTTCTGGAACTTGTCAGTAAGAGGAAGGTCAACTTAGTGGCATGCTGCCTACAAGGTGTACTTCTGCTGTGTACAATTCATAGAAGGGCAACACTGAAGAGCAGAATAACTAAATAGTGTTTCCAGGCTGAAGAATGACTGTGAAACAATGGCACTTATTCATCAAAGGGGTCTGCTCTTTTAGGGTATTCATTTTTGTTAGTGGCAAAAGTAAGTTTTAGTGTTTGTATTCCTGTTTGCCCTGAAGAGCCAACTCCAATTGGATAGAGGGTGTTGGATTCTTTTTCCTCTTGGTCATCATTGACAGAGATATTTACTACATACATCCTCTGTGCAACTGAATGCAACGGGACTGTTTACTTGTTTAAAGCCCCCTACTTACCCTCCACTCCCGCCCCCAGCTCCCAAACCCCTCCTGATCTCATTATTTCTCCTTCCCAGTTTGACAGGCTCTCCACAGCATGCATGCATGCACCTCACTTGACTAGGGTCACCAGATACCAAAGCATGGAAAGGAAGACAGGGAAGTACAAAAATGAGAACATTGGAGGACACATACACATCCAGGCCCCCTTCACTTCCAGGTCTCCTTCATCCACCCCAGCTACTGCCCCCAAATGCCCACACCACCACCACCCCAGCTACTGCCCCCCCGCAAAATGCCTGCCCCACCACCACTCCAACTACTGCCCCCCCCAAACCCCTGTTCCCAAGACCTAAACCCTCCCAGCCCAGGCCTCCTTAACTGGTGGGGCAGGGGCAGGAAAGAACCTGCAGCAAGGCATCACAGCTGCGCTGGAGTCGATGGCTACATATGGTGCCAGCCCTGGCAAGAAAGAGAGGGGCATGTGCCGCTGAGGTTGGTAGAAGTGGGGCCTCCCCAGCTCTGGGAAAGGAAGGGAGGAATGCCAGGGCTCACTCCAGCCCGCCGCAGCCCCCTTTGAGCCAGCAGGGGAATGTGCCAAGTGCAGCATGCACTTTTATTTTTAGAGGGCCCAGGCAGAATGCTTCCCTCAGCATTTGCAGTATCCAGCAAAAAGCCAGACAAAATAAAATATTTTACAAATGCCTGCCAGATGGAGGACATCAGGGCAAAAAGAAGGACATGCCCTTCTTTTGCTGGACAGCTGATAAGCCTACACGTGGCTCCAAATGCAACCCTCTGCCCCCAAGCTATTCCCTTCTTGCTCACCACTCACTTAGCTCCCTATGGCTGCAACTCACCCCCAGCTCACCTGAGTCTAAGTTGGATCCTCCACTTTTTTTTAATCTTTCTTTAGAATTATTTGCTAAATTAAAGCACAGTGCAACTGCATGTACCCACCCACTGAATGTTACAGGGTAGTACTAACACATGTGCCACTGACCACTGAATTTGAAGGCCATGGGCCTACACTAGCTAGGTGTAACTCAAGGCAGAATTTGGCCTTTGCTGTATGAGAAGGAGAAAGCGAACAGAGCCCAGCTACTTTCAGATCTGTGGAAGAGTGGCAGTGGGGTTTCAAAGGGGGAAAAAAGTTATTTGAGCAAATTTGATACTAGAGAGGATGCTCAAGAGGCAACATGATGCGCATTTCCCTCTCCTCTGACTATGCCACTGCTTCCCCTCTATCTCTGACCTTGCCGCTGCTTCTCTGCCATCGCTGACCATGCCTCCACTTCCCTGCCATCGCTGACCATGCCTCCGCTTCCCTGCCATCCCTGATCATAATGCCACTTCCCCAACCATGCTGCTGCTTCCCCTCCATCTCTGACCATGCTGCCGCTTCCCTGCCATCCCTGACCATGCGGCCGCTTCCCCTGTCACTGACCATGCGGCCGCTTCCCAGCCTTCTCCAACTGCTTCCCTGCCATCCCTGACCAAGCTGCACTTCTCCCCACTGTGCTCCTCCATGAGCCGCAAGTCTTCTGTTGAGAGCTGCATGTGCATCACAAGCCGCAGTTTGGCCACCCCTTGCCTATGTGACCACTGACCATGCTATTGCCTACTTGACCAGCGTCTTCTGCTCTGTCCAACCCTGAGCACATATCTGAAGCATGCTCAGGTCAAGGCCGGAGATATTAAACTCCCGCAGGCTGCATGAAACACAGGAGATATGTGTCCAGGGCCAGGTAGGGCCTGCGGTTGCTGGCCAGCTATGGGGGTCAGTGTTGCCTGCACGGGTGAGTGGAGGCGGCTGTGCCACCGCTCACCCATGCAGCCTACATGGAAGATTGGTGGGGACACAGGTAAAATGAATAGAATTTACCTTTAAAGCATCTGTTAGGCAACACTGTGTATCTGTTATTTAGTACCATAACTACGATAATTAACTCAGTTCAATCGACATTATAAACAATATTTTACAAAGCTCCATATTTTGAATTTGGAACTCAGTTTATATCCTTGATGAAACTTCTTTTAGGTGTAACTCTGTAATTTTATTTAAATGTGTGAAAAAGATGTGTGAATGAAGGGACTGTGTGATGGGATCAGTTGATGCTTAATGGCTGAACAATTCAAACTAATCCCTGAAAAGCAAGAAGAAGAAGTATTCACCCCAGAAAGAGAAAAACAAAATAGAAGATCAAAGTCATGTCTGCAAATGACTGGTGATGAATGATCATCGCACAGGAGCTTTGAGGCAGCACGACACATACACTCACATGAGACTCAGCCCGTATAAAAGATTGGTTATAAACATGAAAATTGTTTCTCATTCTGCAACTGGTATCTTGGAGAACCAGAGTCATGACCTATAGAGGCCTGGCTCTCTCCTTGTGCCCAGCCTCATTCGCGACTGGGCTGGTTCAAGCAACACATAAAAGGACTGGTAATTATATAACAGCAGCTTCCAGAATGACATGGGTATCAATGTATGCATCTGTTTTTTGCTACTTTTACACTTACAAATAAATGTGGCATATTGCCTTGCCCCTAAAAGATCCTGCTAATCTTTTCTTTTTAAGTATAACACCTCCATTTCCTCCAGTCACTCTTTGCTTAATATAAACAATCCAACACACAAGAAAGTATCAATTTCAAGCACAGAATTAATACTGGGTGCAGCATATAGTGGTGTTCAGCACAATACAACTTTATAAATAATATCACTGCTGATGAGGCTACACCCCAGTCCACCTGCTGCCCCAGGCAGACAACTGAGGCAACAAGGCAAGGACGGGAGACTCCACAATTAGCCCAGGCCAACCCCACTGCTGTAGGAGACCCTGTGGTCAGGCCAGGCACCTCCACCACGGGGGCATGGGTTGAGGGCAGGAGCGTTGCTGCCCTGGGGAAGGACCCGGGGCACCGGCCCAGGCCACACCCCCTGACCGCAGGCCACACCCCCAGCCTGGGACAGGGAATGGAGTGCAGCTGCGGCCTAGGAAGGGGCTGGAAGTGGCTGTTGCCGCGGGCAGCCAGGCCCCAGATCTCCAGCCAGAGACCAGGAGAGGCAGGGCCCCCGCCAGAACCTGGGGCACTGGCACCGGGATTTGGGGCATGGGCCCCGTGTACCAGGTGCCAGCGACACCCCTGGGTGAGAGAAGGAGACCCCAGGCCAGGCCAATGTCAATGCCTGTGCATGGGGTGAAGGAGGAAGACCCAGAGCCGGGCCAAATCAGCCCCACAGTCTGGGTGTGGAGTGAGGATAGGAGACCCTGGGCTGGCTCCCCAACCTCACCCCCTGGGCTGGGAGGGGGTGCTCCCTGGCCAGGGCTGCTCACAGCAGCCTGGCCACCAACCTAAGCCAGAGAGCCCCAAGGCTGAGGAATGATCCCTGGCTCACCAGCCCTCTTCTGACCTGATCCTGGCCCAGACAGAAGCTGAGGAACTTCCCTCAGCCCACCCCAGGCCGAAGGTGGGGGGCTCCATCCCCAGGCCATCCGCCCCCGAGGCCCATAGGTCGTGGGCAGATCCCCCCTGCAGGCAATGGGGAGACAACCCCAGCCCTAGCTGAGACCTGGAGGCCATGGGGGGAATGCCCCAAGCCCAGAGGCCTAGCAACACCCTCCTTGGCCCCATGTGGGGCCTAGACTCCTAGGGACTCCCTCCAGTCCAACCTAGGGCCAGAGCCATACCAGTGGCATGGAGAGCATGTGGGGAAGCCCCCACCAGCCCTCTGTCTCCCCACTGCCTGACCAGGGCCCCCACCAATCCCCCACGAGCTCCTGACACAGTACCTATCTGCTCTGTGTATTCTGGAAGGGAAGCTGGTGCTGAAGCTGCAGCTGCCATGGGAGAGAGCATAGGTTTGAAACTCACTCTTTCTGCCCCCAGCGTCTCACAGAGACACGCTGGACCAGAACGGGTGGGGGAGAGGCAGCAGCAGCTGAAAGGCTCAGTGAGCTCTCCCAGCAAGCCAGCAGGCTTTCTCTGTGTGTGCACCGGCCCTGGAGAAAAGACTCAGGGACCTGCCTTGGAGATTCTGGGCAAGGGCCCTGTGTGCCCAGTGCTAGCAATGCCTCTTATTGTGCCAAGCCTTCTTCACTCACACTCTTTAAAGACTACACAGCTTTAGATAAAATAACTATTAGTTTACTGATCAGATTATAATTCTAAATGAGAACATGGCCAGTTATGGCAGAATTACAATATAAAAGTGTCAGGAGTAAGCACAAAGAAATAAAAGGTAAAACATACATACTAACCTAATATCTCTACCTAAACTGACCTCATAGGCCAAGTTTATGCTCAAGGTGTTTGGCTCTCAGATGTTTGTATAGCCAGTCTCTGCCTGAGGCCAGGCGGGGCCCAGATCTTGCTTAGAGTTGTTTCAAGATGGAGAGTCCCAGGCCAAAAGCTGCAAAATATTCCAGGTGTCTTTCTTTATTCCCCATTCCTCTCACCCCTTGCCTTCCAGGCAGAGGTGATCCCTTTGTTTCATCTGAGTTACCCCAATTAGCATATCTTTGTTGTCTCCTCCAGGTGCTAGCTTGCTCATTGTGAGAGAGCTCTGTCTCTCTCCCACTGCACTGAACCATGCCAAACACCCTACATGTCTGAGCATATGCCTGAAGTTGTAGGAAACATGACATCATGCTAATCATGTAGAATAGCCTATGATCATCCACAGGGGTGTTCCTGGATAAGAAAAAGATCCAGGGCACAGGCCCAAGCCCCACCCCCAAATCCCACATGTCTGAAACATGCTGTGCTGGATGCATTAATATACTCAAAACAATTTAATAGTAATGGAGTTAATTTCAATAGCATAAGCAATCTGCTGCACATGACTACCTGCTGGGTACTTCCTGGTGGTGGTACTGGGGAATTAGTTTCAACTGATCCCTGCCAGGTGCAGTGCAACTGTTCCATGCTGAATTCTGGTCCTGAGTCCACTTTTAGGGCTATGTCTACACACAACCCGTTATTTTGGAATAGCTTATTTCGAAATAGCTTATTTCGCAATAAGAACGTTATTTCAAAATAACCGGAAGCAAAATAACAACAGAACCAGGCGAAATAAGGGGGAAAGCTGAAAAAGGAAATAGCAAGTCCACACAGTGGACTTGCTATTTCACTTCAGGGGCAGGGCACCATGGGAGGTGTGGCAACATGGCCGCTTCCCTGGGCCATGTCAGCAGCCATGTTGCTAACCAATCCTATAAAAGGCTGGCCCCGACCTCACTTCCCCATCCATTCTGGCTAGCAGGACTCTGCAAGCAACTCAGATGGATGGTGCCTGGCTGCCTAGCCTTCGATGACTGATCACTAGGCACACTGCATGTCTGCACAACGTGCTCCTGTTGGGGGACACACTGTTCAGAGACCCTGATGCTGACCAGGGTGTGCCCCAGGTTGCCAGCACCCTGGGCCTCAGGGCGGCTCCTAGTGCCCCTGCCCCTGTCAGTGCCTCGCCGAGTCTGGGCCCAGGAGACGAGCACTGATTGGTGGGAGCGGGTTGTGCTCCAAACCTGGGACGACAACCAGTGGCGGCGCAACTTCAGGATGGCCAGGGCCAGCTTTGAGCTGCTGGTATCTGAACTGACCCCACTGCTGCATCGCAGGGACACTGCCATGTGCCTGGCCATCCCTGTGGACAAAAGGGTGGCCATAGCCATATGGAAGATGGCCACCCCGGAGTCCTACAGGTCCATGGCCCACCTGTTTGGGGTTGGCAGGGCCACTGTCGGGGTTATCCTTGGCAAAGTCACCAGGGCCATTAACAGAGGGCTGCTGCGGCGCCTTGTCATGCAGGGGGAGCTGCAGGCCACCATGGACAGTATGGCAGCACTGGGATTCCCGAACTGCATGGGGATCCTGGATGCCACCCACATCCCCATAAGGGCCCCAGACCACCGAGCGGCAGAGTACCGGAATAGGAAGGGCTACCACTCAATTGCTGTTCAGGCCCTCGTGTACCACTGGGGGATCTTCCAAAACTTCAGTGTGGGTTGGCCAGGGAGGGCACATGATGCCCGCATCCTCAAGAACTCGTCCCTCTACCGGGGCATGGAGGCGGGCACCTTCTTCCCCCCGCAGAACATCTATGTTGGGGGGGGTAGAGGTGCCTGTCCTCCTCGTGGCAGATGCGGCCTATCCCCTCCACCCATGGCTGATGCGCCCCTACACAGGGACCCTCGACCCTCGCCGCCAGCTGTTTAACCAGCGGCTGAACCGCTGCCGCCAAGTTATTGAGCAGGCCTTTGGACAGCTGAAGGCCCCCTGGAGGTGCCCGCCTCCACCTCGGAGAGGAGACAGCGACCCAGGTCATCGGCGCCTGCCTGGCCCTGCATAACTTCTGTGAAATGCGGGGTGAGCCCCTCACACGTACCTGGGAGGCCAAGGCCCAGCTCATCGGGCGCTGGTATGAGCAGCCTGCACCCATGCCCCCACGGGAGCGGGCCTCCACGAGGGCCCTCGCCATCCGTGAGGCACTGACGGACAGCTTCGCAGCTGCAGAGGACCCCTGAAGGCCAGGCCTGCCCCACCACACACCACCCTCTTCCCCCTTCTAGCACAGACAGCCCCCACCCATCCACCCACACTGTTGCAGCACCACCAATAAAATACACCACACACACCAATGACACATGTTAACATTTTTATTTATAACTAACAGTGGGGTGGGGGTCAGTGGGGCTCGGGGCTGCAACTGGGAGACGGGGTTGGGGTGGGTGTCAGTGGGGCTCGGGGCTGCAACTGGGAGATGGGGGTCACAGGGAGGCGGGTGTGGCACGGCCCTGCCCAGGCCCACCCCGGGTCCGGGGTCGGCGTGGAGCCCCACACTGGGGTGGTGCTCTGCCAGGCGCCGGTGGCCCCATGCTGTCGGCAATATGGCACAGACTGGCGGCTGCGTTGTCCACCGCTGTCCCCAGCCTCTCCATGGCCAGGGCCTGCCACTCCATGGCCACAGCCTGTCTCTCAAAGGCAGCAACCGGCCGGTCGTCGGTGGTGGCTCCCTGGCGCATGAGTTGTAGGGCCGCATCCTGCTGGCCGGCCTGCTCCCGCTGCCAGGCCTGGGCGGATGCCTCGGCCCGCTCCCCCAGGTCCTCTAGGCTGGTGAGGATCTCGCTGCCTGTGCAGAGTCCACGCCTCCTCCGCCTCCTCCATGTCCCAGGGCTGCTGGTTGGGCTCCGCGCCCACTGGCTACCAGTGGCACAAGCTGAGGGGAGGAAGCATCATACAGGGTTAGAGGCTGCTGCCTGCTGGCTGTGCCTGTGTGCAGCTTGTGTATAGCACACAGCTCCGCCCGCACTGTCAGCAGGAAGCTAAGCTGGGGTCCTGTGGGACATTGCCCCAGGGGGACACAGGGCTTCCTGGGGCCCACATGTGCACTGGACCCACCCAGATGAGTTGCTCTGCGGCGTCTCCCAGGGCCACATCCCAGTGGTCTGTTCTGCAGGCTGTGCGCCCTGCCCAAGGTGCAGCTGCATCCATCACACCCACCTGTGTTCACCAAACTCAGGTGCGCAGGGGCCCATCACCCGGGTTGGACACGTCCCCTGGGGACTCGTGTCCAGGGGGGCCCTCTGACCCCCCCCGCCCTAGCCTGGTGCCCTGCCCATTCCCGTGCCGGACCCCATCACTGCCCGTGCCCTGGGTGGGCCTGTCCCTGCACCCTCCTGTGGGGCACGGCGACTCACCGACAGGGGCTCTGGATGTCCGCCGGGACGTCCCCTCCTCCGTGTCCTCCGAGTCCCCCAGAGTTGTCACCGCTGCCGGCTCCTGCTCCCCCTCCTCCTCACTGGCCCCACCCTGGCTAGGGGGGATCACTTCTGGGATCCCTGCTTCCGCCTCTGGTGGTGGTGGTGGTGGCTGGTCTTCGGGACCCCCGACATCCAGGGATGCCTCAGGGCTGCTGGGCGGTCCCTCGGCACCTGAGGAGGTGCTGGGGGAAGGCCCAGTGTCCACTGTTTGGGCAGGCAGGCCGCTGGGCTCACGTCCCAGGAACGCGTGCAGCTCCATGAAGAAGGGGCAGGTGGCTGTGCTACCTTCTCCCTGGAGCTCACACATGTCCCTGGTGCGCGCGTGGTTCTGCCACAGAGCCTGTATTTTGGAGCGCACCTGCTCAGTGCTGCGCTCCTGGCCCTGGGCTGACAGCTCCACCGCTATGGTGGCATAAACTGCCAGGTTCCTATGGCTGGGCTGGAACCTTGACAAGATCTCAGGCCTGCTCCAGATGGTGAGGAGTTGGTGGATCTCCTTATTGGTCCACACAGGACCACGCTGTCTGCCCTCCGCAGCTCCTGCCCCACGTGCTGATATGCCTCTGAGGGTGCATCAGCACGCTGCCAGGGCTGGGCACGTCCTCCTTCCTGTGGGTGCTATGCACCCTGGGAAGAAGGTCAGAGCCGCATTATTTCGAAACAACGGCTGTTTCGAAATAACACGTCTAATTCCCGTTATTTCAAAATGACCGTTTCAAAATAATGGCCGTTTTGAAATTATTGGGGTTTAACCCGTTTCAAAACGGCACTTCTTATTTCAAAAGGACAGTTCCCGTCCTTTCGAAATAAGGGAACGTCGTTTAGACCAAATTTCTTTTATTTCGAAATAACGCTTCTTATTTCGAAATAAAAGTACTATGTAGGCATAGCCTAGGATATTAGCCTTCTGGCTAAGTCTTCTAAGGCCACCCTTTCTGGAGTGAGGTTCCATCCAAGGGCTGCAGACACAAATTAAAGTCAACTAAAATTAAAGACAAGTCAATTAGGCAATAATTGAAGTCAACTTGAAGGCTGCAGGCACTAACTGAAGTCAATCACTAGTGAGCTTCCCCACATTTGGCTGTCTAGGAGAGGGGTGAAGGCCCATCCCCTTCTCTGGGCCCCAGTTTCCCTCAATTGTGGCAGTGTCTACCACCTCCCACCAGTCTGTGTCTCAGTCTGCTTCCCCCACAGCTTCCAGTCACACACAGGTTCAGTTCATGTGCATAACAATGGATGTAAATCACTTCTGGGTGATATTTCTGAAATTTAGCTTGAAAACCACCACTGGCTCCACTCATAACAGAGGCACCATCATATGTTTGAGCCACACAGAGAAGATCATCTAGCCCATGAACTCTTATGCAGCTCTGTAACGATTCTGTGATTGATTCTGCATCAAAATATTGTAAGTCACTGAATCCCCAAAAATGCTCTTTCACTAAACCAGTTTCTGGAACAACATAGCGCACGCAGCATGCTAGCTGCTCTTTGTGTTTGTCTCGTGCTTCATCTGCCATTATTGCATACATTCCTGATCTCTTCATTTCACTAAGTATGCTTAATGTTACTTCTTCTGAACAGCACTGAATAAGTTCATTCTGAGAGGAAGGTGAGAGGTAGGTAGCTTTAGATGGTGCATTGTAACTTTGAAGAAATGAATCATGCACTGTAAGTAAATTGAAACACTCCAAAAAATTTCCTTAATTTTGACTTCCTTCTGTTTCATCGTGACCCCTAAAAGGCAGTGCTTGTTTACCCAGAAACATTATAACATGAATAATCCTTCTGAGATACTCCCGTCTTTCTTTGATCTCATTTTCATTTGCCACATTTAACTGCTGTGCTACATCACCATGAACCTTTCTATCTCTGAAAACTGCCCATGCCAACATGCCTCCTTTATGAATTGCTGACTTTTCATGCTCTCTAAAAGAATCTAGTGCCCTCTTCCAGTTGTTAAAGCCATTGTTAAATAATGTATCAACGTTCCCTCTGGTGTGTTTTGCCAGCAAAATGTTTGCATGCAAAACAAAATGCTGCATTTTGTTTAACAGAGTATTCTAGCCACTTATACTTTTCAAACCAGTTATACTGAAAAGACCGTTTTTTCAAACCAAATTTCTCATAGGGGTACTGCTTTAACTTTGGCTGCATGGGGCCCATTTCCTGTTCTCCTAAATCAGGAGGACCTTCACTATATTCACTAAAATGAAATGTCACATTTCTCCCTGTGTCCTTGCTGGAAGGCCTCTCTGCACCTTCCACTTATCTGTTGCAGTTGCTCCGCTTTCCCTGTCTCCTCTCTCTGTTTTCCCCACATGACAGCTCTTCTTTTGAAAAAGTTTCTGAGATCCATTGCCTATAGGAAAAAAATGTGTGTATGTAAGCAGACGTTTTGAAAATTAATCAGCTCTTCTTTTTTCAAAATTAAACCTTTAGATAGTGATAGTCTTAAAGGCTGTGTTCACACAGCACTTTTGTTTCGAAACAACCTCTTAAAAAGCCGGCGGGGAGCAGCGCTGGGCTGCGCTGACCCCCACCGGTGCCTGCAGCCCCCTGAGGAAGCGAAATGGTAGGTTCACAGTGTGAACCTGCTATTTCATTTCCCCCTTTTTTTCTTATTTCGAAATAACATTTTGTTAATTCGACGTATGTTATTTTGAAATAAGGTGTTATTTCGAAACAAGTTGTTTCGACACAACTTGTTTCAAAATAACCCTGTGTGTGTGAACACAGCCAAATACAATAGCCACACACTATTAAGCTACACATATATTTACTGGTGATGGAATAGACTAGAGGATTAGCATACCCTCAAAAAACCACTGGCCGCACTGTCAACAAACTACACCTTTCTCTACAGGAATGAATTCTTTAGTTTTCTGACACCTGTCAGAAATACACCTGAAACGGGCACTTTCTACTGGCACTTTTAAAGACTCATTATCCCCCCCCGATTTTTCAGTTTCTTTGGAAGTGGGAATTCAACCACAAGAAGCTCTGAATAAATACATTTGTTACTCTTTAAAGGTGCCACAAGACTCCTTACTTGTTTTGTTGAGCTACACTAGACTAATGGCTAGCCCTCAAGAGCTTGTTAACAAAGGCTAACTTTGTGGCTTACTGTCTGGTGTTCTTATACTGTGTATAAGAGAGCAAAAGAGAAGAGCAGAAGAATTAAATAGTACTTCCAGTCTGAAGAGTGGCAGTGAATAAATGATACTCAGTAATCAAACCAGTCTGATCTTACTGTTTGTACCCCTACTTGCCCCACAAAGCCAAATTCAGTTGCACAGGATGCTGAATTCTTTTCTGTTGAGCACCACTAATAGAAATATGTAAAGGAACTGTTTAATTGTTTAAAGTCCTCCTATTTCCCTCCCCCCACCTAAGCTTAGCTCCACCTCCACCTCTCAATGAATTGTGGGCTGGGCTGGCGCTTCCCTCCACCCTCCCAGGCAGTGCATGCTTCCTCAGCATGTACTGTTGTGCCCGGTGCCCAGGAAAATTTACAGAGGGCACTGGCGCTGGGCAAAGTACATCTGGGGCACTGCCTCTGAGACTCGGGGCATGTGCCCGGGCATGCCCAGTGCTAGCGATGTCCCTGTGGGACAGATTACTTAAGCAATCAGGGGGCTGCAAAGATTTTTTTTTGTTAAAAAGGGGTCCCTGTAGTGATATGCTTGTAGGAGGCTGTGAATTTAGAGACACTCCCTAGCATGGGCCAGTGTTATGTAAATTGGGAGACATGCCCCAGAGAAGATCTAACATGGCTGGTCCCAGGTACACACCTGGATACCTGTCTGTATGATTAAAGTGCTATTCCTTACTCATTCAGTAGTATCATCTTTAATGAACCCTCAAGATTATTACAGTCCCCAGCCTGAAAAAGTCTGAGAACCACTGATCTAGGGGTTCCAAATAATGTTACAACACCAACTGGCTTGAGCAGCCCCCCACCCAGTTTCCTGTCAAATATTGCACAATTCTCTGGGCACCCTAGGCAGATAATGCTTCCCCACTCATAAGCATGAGTCTGAATGGAGCACACAGAACCTGTAATAGTAGTATAAAAGAATGTGAAGCCACAATAGCAAAACCAGCACTGATTTGGAGAATCAGTGCAGAACAGGATTCTTCAGTGTAAGTGGAGAATGTCCCTCACACCAGCTGTCCACCAGCACCACCTACTGGTCACTCACACCCTCTGCCAGCTGCTCACACCATCCACTCACTTCACCTGCTGTCTGTTGACACCACCTACTAGTCATTCTTCAGTGATTTCAGCTCTAAGAGGCAATCTTATCCCTCAGTCTTTTTAGTTCTGAGAGACAATTTCAGCTCTTAACTTGCAAACAGCTCCTTTGATTAAAACAATAAAAGAAGGGCTCCACAAGAAGCCAAGCCCTGAAATCTGTCCTTTAACAATGGGGGCAGAGATGAGATAGTGTCCCAGGTATAGCTCCCCATCAGAGCTGGTGCCAACCCCCACCCTTCTCTCTGCCTTTACCAGGCTGAAAACACAGAGTTGGTCACTCTTTCAAGTTCTTTGGTGCTAATGGTGACTTTTCCACCAAATAGACTAAACAGAGGTTATACAATCCAAACAGTAGCGTACCATGAAAAACACAATATTTCATTTCGCTCCTCAGTTAAAAAAACAGGTATTGACAAATTTGTGATCAAATCAATCCACACACCATTAAGCATGATGCCCTGCACCCAGACAGTGAGCTTTTGCTAATACCTAATTGTGCTCATGCAAATATAAAACCCATGCAGATTAGCCCCCCCCCCCTTTTTGACCATTAAGCACAGCCTCTAGACCTGCCTTACACATGTTAAATGAAAATAAATGTCTATACAACAACTTCAAAAGTCTTTGAAACAGGTATATTTGTGCTAAAGAATTGGGAACTCCAAACAACAGCATATTGTAAGAGGCTTGGTCACTATTACTAGAGCCCTACACAGATACAAATATGTGGATCCGTATCCGACTTTCATCCACAAGAAATTGTCCATGGATATTCATGTTGTATCCACAGATGCAGATATAATATGTATATCTGCATATTTGGAGGGCTCTAGCTCTGTGCAGATAAAAATATGTGGATCCATATCTGATCTGCATCCACAAGAAATGGTCCGTGGATATCAGTGTTGTATACGCAGACGCAGATATAATGCAGATATCTGCAAATATGCATGGATTTGCAGGGCTCTACCTATTACATTGTAAACAAATTAAGTTAATCTATATATTACATATGGGTTACTGAAAAAAAGAAAAATGTCAAATAAAACAAACAGAAATATTTACTATAATCAACTTAAGCGGTTTAAAAGTGTGTTCAACAGACTGAAGAGACCATAAGATATCAGGGCAGAGTAAAAGAAACCCCAGGGCATCAGGAAAATAAAAATGAAATGCTTTACGTATAGTAGGTTGAAATTAATTGACAATTTAAATAGACAATCAAGTAAGCAATCAGCTAGGGTGTGTTCACACAGCACTCTTATTTCGAAACAACAGAGGTTGTTTTGAAATAAGAATTCTGCTGTTCACACGACACACAGTTGTTTTGAAACAACGGGAATCCATTGTTTTGAAAAAACAGCATTGTTTCGAAACAAGTTAAACTTAGTTTCAAGTTGAAACAACGTTGTTTCGCAACTGTTGTTTCGAAACAAGGCAGTGCAAACGTGTTGTTTTGGAACAAAGTGTTCCGAAACAACATTGGATCCTCAGCACCCTGACCAGGGAACCCTCAGGACCTTGGCCAGGGCTCTGAGGGCTGTCCCTCAGCCCCAGAAAGGGGGCTGCAGCCTCCGGCGGGGTGTGGGGGGGTGAACCCCTGCAAGGTGGCTCAGCCCGCAGCCCTGGCTGCCCCCCAACACCGCCAGTGGGTCCAGGGCACCTGGCTCAGCCCGCAGCCTGGGCTGCCCCCCCGATTCCACCAGCCGGTCCGGAGTGCTGG
>ML682092.1:2899174-2924889 GCA_007922195.1 Podocnemis expansa
GTTCACAGTGTGAACATGCTATTTCGTTTCCCGCTTTTTTCCTTATTTCGAATTAACATTTGGTTAATTCAAAATAAGGTATTTCGAAATAAGGTGTTATTTCAATAGAAGTTGTTTTGGAACAACTTTATGGAAATAACCCTCCGTGTGTTAATGTAGCCCTAGAGACCATTAGCTGGTCCAGGTCTAACTGTTGTTTGAAATCTATATTGTTAAGCTAAATGAGTTAATGTTCTTCCAGTTTTCAATCTTTAGCCCTGAAAAGCTGGATGAATTTTGCTGTGGTGTAAAAGCAACTATATTATTGCTGTATATGTCTTTGTTAATTAACATACTAGCATCTTATCAGAAAAGTGCAATAGGCTATTCTGTATCTCTCAGAATAGGCGACTCCAAAATCTAGGATTCTAGATTATATTTGAAGATTATTTTAATTTGGAATATCTGTTTGGAACAAAGGTTATATGCCTGGAGGTGTACAGAGAAGACTTAGATATGTAATATACCAAAGGTGAACTTGGCTTCATCCAAGGAAGTGAAGGATGTAAGGCACAGTTGTTGCTGCCCTGAAAAGGGGTTGGAGCCTGGCCCCTGCCCCTGCTGCGTGGCCCCAGTCCCTACGCCCAATTTGCAAACCAGATTGGGCTCCTTCTGTCTATTGCAGCCCAGCCTCTGTCAGGAAGCGGCAGGTGACCCTGGCCAGGATCTGGCCCCTGCAGCACCGTGTCAGCCAGGCCAGAATCTGGCACCTCTTGCTTCTGGGGCAGTGTTGAAGATGGATGGGGCTGGGTACCCACGAGGCCAGCAGTAGAAATGCCCCAATGTAAGGGAAAGAGCCAATCTGGGGAGTGATGGCTGTCCAACAGGAGAAGATGAGAAATTCTCTCATGTAGCTGGGAGCTGCATGGAGAAAACAACGTTTGGCAGTTAGAAAGGAGTAATAAATATGAAGTTGATAAGGAACTTTTCTTTTCTGCAATGATGGGTTTAAGTTGTCTCTTTACTATCAGAGGCAAATTTAATACAGCCTGCTCTAATTTCAGAATGGATTGAGAAACATGGTCAGTCGCTGCAGGAACTTTATGATGGAGAATCTATCATCAAGCACTTGGTTGTACCAGTTGAGCTCAACCAGAGATGGTAAGGTGGCAGCAATAGTAGGCTCTTAACTGGTCTGTGTACTTGTTGCTAGAGAGGGTTGTAATTTTTGTGGCCAAGGAACTGGAGTCAAGAGAAACAATTTACAGTGTTGCCAGTTAAAGCTGGCCATTAAGGAGTTTAGGTGCTGAATGGACTCCCACCCTCATTCCCCAGCAGTGCAGAAGAAGCTGCTCATAGTGATGTCGTGTCAGCTCCTATGACATCCCCAGGCCCATCACTCCTGTATTCCCATACTCCAGAGGTGTCATACATTCATTTAGGCCAGGGGTCAGTAACCCAAAAGATCAAAAGAGCCATTTTAAAAAAATTCTTAATTAACCAAGTGTTTTGAGAGCCTCAATGGGTGTAACCTCTTGGCTGAGGGGAAGTGAGAGCTTGGTCCCCTGGGGGTGTGGAAACAGGAGTGGGCCCCCCACAGAGTCCCCACAGTGGCAGAGGGTTGCCCAGAGATGGCCTGCAAAGTCCCTGGGGCAGAGGGGGCCTGGAGCCCAGATCCACAAGGAGGCAGCCAAAAGAGCCACATTCAGTTCTGGAGACAGAGGTTGCAGATCTCTGATTTAAGCACTGGAAAACAGAGGGCTGGAGATACAAGGATTCTTCTGTGCCTCTACTGAGCCTGCAACATCTCCACTGGTTTCCAGGTCTGAGAGAGTAGCTGCGGGACTTGGGGGATCCTTCTCAGAATGCCTGGAGTGCAGGGCAGAGACAGAACACATGGGGCACTCCCAGCACAGCCAATCAGGAGCTAGAACGCCGAGACAAAGTGGCAGGTTTACATTTGGTTGGTGGCTGTTGGAGGAGTGGTGCAGAGGAAGAAGCATCACAGCTGGGAGGTGCCCAGTGACCTCCCCACTGTGTCCCACAGGGAGACTTTGAGCTCAGCAGAGCCCAGCCACCTGGAGACAGAGGAACAGGGCTGGTCAGGCTACTGAGAACCACCAACCTGTCCGTGGAAGCTGAGAGCAGGGAGACTCAGAGCCACCTGCCCTGCTAGGGCAAAAGCCAGGTGAGAAGCTCCATGGCTGGCTGTTTGGCTTGTGAGCTGTAGGGTGCCCAGAGAGTCCAGCCTAGAATCAGCCCACAAATCTGACAGCAGTTCCCTTTGTACCAAAGGTGGAGCTGGAGAGTGCCAGTAAGAGGAGGATGGAGGAAGGTTATTGGGGTGAGGGGCATCACAGTCCCCCCAAAACTCTTGGGGACTGGGCTGGGGTCAGGGCCATATGGGCTGCTACTGCGATGGGGGCCCAGCTGTGCAGCCCCAACTCAGAGCAGGGCTGGAGCTTGGGGCACTGGCACTGGGACTGGAGGCTTGTGCCCCTGTGCCTGGCACCAGAGACACCCATGGCTGGGCACATTATGAATGCTGGACTGGAGGACTCAAGCTGTTTGCAACATTCCTCTCCTCCTATTTGGACTCACGTGCCACTGTGTCACCCTAAATCTTCACTCCTGGACACCGACTTACCCCACATTGCTGTGTGAAACCCCACTCCTGGGTCAGCCAGCCACCCCCCTCCCCCCCGCTTCCTGGCTCTAATCAATTCCTCACCCACTGGAGCAGTATTCTGACTAGCTATTATAGGAAAGACCTCCAGCAAACACTCCCAGTCCTAGATGAAATCCTGGGAACTACTGTCTAGGACGGGTCAGTGCTGCCACTGCACCCTGCAAGATCATTTACACTTCTCCGTCAGTTTATTTAAAAAAATATATACACCAGCTTAGGGTTACCAGATGTCTGGCAAAAGGAAGACATGTCCTCCTTTTTGCCCTGCTGTCCTCTGTCCTCCAGGCATTAGTGTAAAAGGGCCTTTTGTCTGGCTTTTTGCTGGAGGCTGGGGCAGCTCTCTAAAAATGAAGCACGTATATCCAGCATGTGTTCACCTGCTGGCTCAGCCCAGCTGCAGCTGCTGGTGGGGTTGGGAATTTGGAGAGGATCCATTGCTGGTCTGGTGCACCTTTATTGAGAGTAAAGAGGGCTGGCTGGGGCCAGGGAAGTGGTTTGCTTTGCCTTGTTGCTTCCGCTCTTCACCCTGGGCTTTTTTCCAGGCTCTAGCTCAGGTTCGCTCCCCTTTCCCTCCACCTGATTTTGGGGAAGCCTCGGTCTTATTTTTTGGAGGGGCTGGGGCTTTTCTTCAGCATGATTGTGTGTCTGTGGTGCCCAGAGAGAAACTGTGACTGCTTCTTTGCTTTCTGCTTTGCTGCCCTGCTTAAAGTTTCTGGGGAAGTTTCTTTCTCTAATGGCTTGGCTAAGCCAGATCTTTATTCCTCCTAATGAACTTTGGCTTTTGGCAACAAATCTTTTGTTTAGTGGTCAAGGAAAGATCACTTTTGATTGTGAGGAGGCTTGAATCCATACAATTTTTCTTTTTTCAATGTGATTTTTCAATTTGCTTCTCCTTTCCAAGATGAGATTAGTCCACTATAGAGGTATACTTAAATTTTATTGAGATACACAGAGTGCAAGTATTATACATTCTAAAGTAGCTGCTGGGCTGGGTCTGATTCTATAGTTTAAATGAAATCAGTGGGAAATTTGATTGAGCAAGGATTACAATATTTGTCCCTTTGTTAGTAGTTTATCAAATCACAGAAAACAAGCAGCTTGGTTTTGCCTTTTGCTTATATATTCTATGCTTATTTCTATTTTACTTTTAGGGAGAGTGTTTCTTTTGGTATATTTAGGAAAAAACTGATCATTCCATCTAAGAATGGGTGCTGTCCTCTTGGGTGGAGCATTTAATATTCACAGTGTTCCCGCTAAGCTGTGAGCATGTGCACGCGCACACAGGTCATGAAACCTGCACACACAACAAAATAAAGTGCACACAAAAAAATTCAATAGTGCTAATATTGGTGCTCACAAAGAAATGTTTTTGTGCACACAAAGAAATTGTTTCCGCACAGTCTGCAAGTAGTTAGAGGGAACATTGTTCACTAACATTTAATTCTACTCCCCCCCCACCCCATTTGATGTGTATTTCACATAAAAGCAAAGAGAAAATGTCATCTGTCATAAAATAGATATATATCCATCTGTGGTTTATGGCAGACATGGCAGAACATGATGTCTCCAGAAATTTGCATTTTAGGTAAAAGGTTATCTTTCAGGCAGTTCTGCACATAAAAACCAACAGCTCTCACTTCTTCTGAATTCTCCTTTCCTGTTTGTGTAAAATTTAAAGAACTTGTCTGTGATTCTTTTAAATACTGCACGGTGAGGCTCAAAACTGACGCTAGACAGGGATTTCCGTACACCCCTCCTGCAACCCCCCCCCCAGTTGTCAGCTAGTAGCAGTGTTATACCAAATTAGTGAGTACCCCCTGTGCCAAACCCCTAATTTCAAGTCCTGGGGAGAATACTGCTGACAGAGATTACTTTTCCTTTAGAAGCCAACACCTCAAATTCTGTTAGACTTCATGTAGTCAAGGGCCTGCCCCTCCACGTGTCAAACAATGAGAGTGACTTCTGTGAAGGAACTTACTGTGTTTAAACTGATTTTAATCTTGTCCATAATTACTACATTCAATTTTATTAGAGGTTTGTTTTCATTTGCAACTCACAATGTAAAAATATCAGTCTGGATAGGAGTTCTGCAGTGTGATTCTCCTTGCACCTTGATATAAACATTAAATACTTAATTTTGTGACTCCTTTAAGTGGTTGGCTTTATGGTTACTTTAATGTTAAGATGAAAAATACTTAAGCCATTCATTTGATATTCTTGAGCTGCTGTTCTTGCAATTAATCTCACACTGTAACTAGGGCTAGGCAGATTTCTCTGGAGTCAGGTGATCAATGGGGCAAGCATTTGGGGAGGCAGCAACTGGGGTGGCTCGGTGGATGAAGGGGGCCTGCGCAGGGTTCCGCATGTGTATGTGTCCTCCTTTTTGTACTTCCCTGTCCTCCTTTCCATGCTTTAGTATCTGGTAACCCTACACGAGCTCTGTCTCTCCAAGTGAGATCTCTGCACACACTCAACTTACATACACTGCTTTAGATAAAACAAAGAATAAAGTTGATTGATTACAAGATTTTAAGTGATTCTAAGTCACAATGATGTAACTCAAAGAGATTGCCAAGGAGTTATTCACAGTCACAAGAAAACTCTTGTTCCAGGCTAAGATCACTGGGGTGGCTGGGTGGATGAAGGGGGCCTGTGCAGGGTCCCGCATGTGTATGCATCCTCCAATGTCCTCCTTTCCATGCTTTGGTATCTGGTAACCCTAGGCCTGGCCTAGGTTGGCAGAGAAAACTTGAGGGAGATCTCATTTAAAAGACAGACGGACAGCCGCAGCCCCTCAGCAAGCAAGGAGGGAGAGAGAGATCTTGTTTGCCTTGGCTCCAGCCCTCTCCTGTGCAAATTAACCACCCATGGCTTTGCATTGTCCTTCCCAGGGCTGTGCTAGTGTGGGGACTAGCCAGGGTGTCCTGTCAGCCTTCCTGTGCCTCCCTCTCCAATCTGCCTTTCAACAACAGCTTTGTTAGAGGCAGACTCACTTGCTTACACCTGCAGTGGCTTGAACCCAGGAATGCTGATGCTGGGCTGCAATAACTCACACTCTGGGAACAGTGAGGCAACTTAATCCTTTACCTACCCTGGACAGTTGCTGGAAAAATGTCTATGTGGATTTCTGTCCCCTATGGCTGGAGTAGCCCAGCTGATGTTTTGGCACCCTAATAGTTATACGGGGCATTGTGGTAGGGGGCACACAGCCATCTCTCTCATTGGTAGCTTAATAGAAAAAAACAACAAGGAGTTATGTGGCACTTTAAGACTAACATTTATTTTTTGCATGAACTTTCGTGGGAGAAGATCCCACTTCCTCAGATGCTTCGAAGATGGGTGAACTTACAGAAAGGAATGAAACTAAATGCAAGGGGGTGTAAAACATAAGATCAGGTCATAAAGTAACAGCAAATCAGAGCAGTTTACAGGCTCAAACCATGGGAAGCCTGAAGTCAAATTACCCTTTGTAATGGGAAAAGAACCCATAGTCTTAATTAAGTCCTGCTTTCACAGAATTTAGCTTGCATATTAATTCGAGTTCAGCTGTTTCTCTTTGAAGTCTTGATGTCCCAGGTACATCTCTAACGACAGTCGTTAACAAATCCATCATCGAGTGATTAGGAAGATGGAAGTGCTCAGCAACTGGTTTCTTTGTTCTTTGATTTCTGATATCAGCTCTGTGCTCATTCAGTCTTTTACGGAGCGATTGTCCTGTTTGTCCAATATAGAAGGTGTTGGGGCATTTCTTGCACATGATGGCATAGACCACATTAGTTGATGAGCAGGTAAATGAGCCTTTGATGGAGTAGCAGACTTGATTAGGACCTATGATGGTGTCTGTTGTGCAAATATGTGGGCAGACTTGGCAGCGTGGTTTTTTTGCAGGGGTGTGTGCCTGCTTCAATGTTCCTGTTGTTAGATCTGTAGTTGCTGGTGAGTATCTGTTTAAGATTAGGGGGCTGCCTATAAGCAAGGAGTGGCCTGTCTCCTAATGCTTGAGAGAGAGAGGGATCATCTTTTAGAATAGGCTGTAGGTCCTTAATGATCTGTTGCAGAGGTCTGACTTGAGGATTGTATGTGGTGACTAGTGGTGTTCTGTTGTTTTCTTTCTTGGGCCTCTCCTGTAGTAGATGACTTTGGGGAACCCGTCTAGCTCTGTCAATTTGTTTTCTTACTTCCCCAGGTGGGTACTGTAGTTTCAAGAATGCTTGATAGAGATCCTCAAGATGTCTGTCTCTGTCTGAGGGATCAGAGCAGATGCGGTTATATCTTAGGGCTTGGCTGTAGACAATGGATCGTGTGGTGTGTTTAGGATGGAAGCTCAAAGGATGTAGGTAACTATACCGATCAATAGGTTTTTGGTATAGGGTGGTGGTGATGCATCTATCCCTGATTTGTACTGTAGTGTCAAGAAAGTGGATCTCCTGTGTGGAGTGTTCCAGGCTTAATTTGATGGTGTCGTGGAAATTACTGAAATCTCTGTGAAAATTTCAAGAGCATCCCTGCTATGTGTCCAGATGATAAAGATGTCATCAATGTAGCGCAGGTAAAGAAGAGGTGTCTTGGGCTGAGACTTGAGGAAATGTTTTTCTAAGTTGCCCACTTTTTCTAAGTTGGCATATTGTGGGGCCATGCGGGTGCCCATAGCAGTGCCACTGATTTGGAGATATAAATGATCTTCAAATCTGAAGTGGTTGTGGGTGAGTACAAAGTCGCAAAGTTCAGTCACGAGCTGTGCTGTGTCATCATCTGGGATGGTTCTTCTAATAGCTTGTAATCCATCCTTGTGTGAGATGTTGGCGTAAAGAGCTTCTACATCCATATTGGCCAGAATGGTGTTTTCAGGAAGTTCTCCAATGGATTGTATTTTCCTCAGGAAGTCTGTGGTGTCTTGAAGATAGCTGGGGATGTTGATAACATAGGGTCTGAGGAAGGAGTCCACATAGCCAGATAGGCCGGCAGTAAGAGTGCCAATGCCTGAGATGATGGGGCGTCCTGGATTTCCTTTTTTATGGATTTTGGGTAGTAGATAGAACATCCCTGGTCGTGGTTCTGGTGGTGTTTCTGTCTCTATATGTTCTTGTGCTGTTTTAGGGAGTTTCTTGAGTAGGCATTGTAATTCCTTTTGGTATTCCTCAGTGGGGTCAGAGGAAAGTGGTCTGTAGAAGGTTGTGTTGTAGAGTTGTTTAAAAGCCTCCTGGTCATAATCTAATTTATTCATGATGACAACTGCACCTCCTTTGTCAGCCTCCTTAATGATAATATCAGAGTTGTTTTTGAGGCTGTGGATGGCATTGCGTTCTGCAGGGCTGAGGTTATGATGTAAAGGATGTTGTTTGTCCACGATTTCAGCCTTGGTACGGTGGCGGAAGCAATCAATATAGAAGTCAAGTCTCTCATTTCGGCCTTCTGGAGGAGTCCATGAAGAATATTTCTTCTTGTAGTGTTTGGAGGAAGGCATCTGTGTGTCAGTGTGTTGATCTGTGGTGTTATGGAAATATTCTTTGAGTCTTAGACGATGAAAGTAGGCCTCTAGGTCACCGCAGAATTTTATCTTATGTGTGGCAGTTGTGGGGCAGAAGGAAAGTCCTCGAGATAGAACAGATTCCTCTGCAGGAGTAAGTGTGTAGCTTGAGAGATTAACAATGTTGCTGGCTGGGTTATAGGTGTCACTCTTGCTTCCTGTAGTGGTGTATAGAAGTTTATATAGTTTGGTCTCTTTTTTTCTTCTGTAGGAAAGCAAAATGCGTGTTGTAGATGGATTTTCTCTTCGTTGTGAAGTCCAGCCATGTAGAGGAATGTGTTGTAGGTTGGTTTTGTAAGAAGGAATCTAGTTTTGAGAGTTCATTTTTAATTTTGCTCTGTTTGCTGTACAGGACGCTGATCAGGTTGTTTCTGAGTTTCTGTGAGAGAGTATGGCATAATCTCTCACTGTAGTCTGTGTAATATGTCGATTGTAAAGGATTTTTTACCTTCAGTCCATTAGGTATAATGTCCAATTGTTTGCATTTAGAAAGGAAGATGATGTCTGTCTGAGTCTGAGCGAGTTGCAGGGAGTCTTGCAGCACTTTTAGAGACTAAGAAATTTATCACATGAGCTTTTGTGGGAGTCTTTAAACGTGCCACCAGACTCCTTGTTTGTTTTTTGCTAGTTGCAGTTTCTGAATAAGAAACCCAGGAAACAATAGTTAGTTCCTGAAATTACACTAAAGCAGAAATATTTGTATAGAACTCTGGAAAGTACTTAGCATGAAAGATGTTAAGCAAAATAAATTATATTGTAGCATCTCTATCAAGGGTGAATGCTTTTCTTTTCAGTTGCTAAAAAGCTTTAATATACAAAATATATAATATACAAAAGTACTGAAGGCTGTCCAGGCACCATTTCACCAGAAGGGAGGTTCAGCGATAGAGGGGAGCAGTGCCATGGCAGTACCAAAGAGGTAGCTGACCGGGGCTTTGGACTCTGTGCCAGAGGGCAGTGCTGAGACTCAGGTGCAGGAGTTGCTTGGTGTGCTGGTGGAGCATTAGTGGCTCGCGCGGCATCAGAGGCAGGCGCGTTGTTCTCAGCAAGAGTACTTAGGTGCCCCTCTCTGTCTTTGCGAGTCCTCCGTTTAAAAAGAATGGCAAATAAGGCAGCTCGCAGCAAGATGCAACTCACACAGTCATGTGAGGCATTTCTGGTGAGGATCGTTGAGTGGAAAAGCTTTGGAGTATGCTGGACATGATTTAAAATCTGGCATTTTAATCTCACATGAAGGGAAGAGAGGCACTTGCTTCTGCAAGTTTTGCCTGATCTGAAACTGTTGCTGAGGGTAGAAAAAGGAACTGGGAGGTTCAGGGTCATGGTCACCTATATAGCCACTGTTACAGCATGGAGGGGGCGTTGGCTATGTGCCCTGACCCAACAGGCTAAGGCTAAAGACTTTGCAAACTACCGTGCACTGTGGCATGTAGACACCTGTAACTGACTGTATTTGAGCAGCCCATCTCGAAGAAGGACAGCTTCTGTCAACCCACAGTTTTCAGTTGCTAAAAGCCTTTAATATACAAAATATATAATATGCAAAAGTTCTGACAGCTCTTTAAAAAATATTACAACCCTGTTACTTTTTCTGCAAGTAACTTTAAAAAATAAATGCAGTGTAAATTTTATTTTATTTAACTAGGTCCATTTTTTATTTTGGCTTTCTTCGGAACACTGTAGAAAAGATTCCTTAAGAGTTCTTCTCTGTGGCATGAGAAGTGTGAAATAGCAGGCAGATGAGAATCAATTAGCAAAGAATTTTAAAATACAAATTAATGAAGCCAAGACTGATGCAATATTGCTGTAAAACAAACAAGGAGTTCTGTGGCACTTAAAGACTAATCAATTTATTCATTGCATGAGCTTTCATGGGAGAAAATCCCACATCATCAGATTTATGCAATAAATAAATTGGCTAGCCTTTAAGTGTCACAGAACTTTTTTTGGTAACTGAAATAGACTAACATAGCTACCCCTCTGGATCTTGGCAATATTGCAGTTTGATGTTGCCTTCTGGAAATGTTACAAAGACAGGCAACAAAAACTGTGAGGTGTAGATGATGGTCTAGGTCAGTGTTTCCCAGCATTTTCTCTGTCGGGGCACACCTTGCTACCTTTAATTAATTTGAGGCACACCACCATAGAGTTTCCAAATGAACTCATGAATATGCATGAGCCAATGAGCCAATCCAGAGCCCTTTGAGTAGTTTTTCAAAAAAATTTGTGGCACACCTGCTCAGGCCTGAGGGCACACACTCTTTGGGATATACTTGTCTAGATAGACATCAAGTGTCATTGTCTCATGCTTTGGGGCTTCAGTGGAACATTTAAGACAATTATTTGATCCCCCCCCATGTTCCAACTACCTTCTCTTTTATTGCTGGTGCTACAGTTCCAGCACCCCCCAAGTTCCATCCCTTCCCCCAGATCACCCACATTGCCAACTGGCATGCAAGATGCCCACCAGAATCTTATCTCACTAGGTCCTGACGCTCCAACATCACAAGAGTCCAAGCAGGAGAAACAGTAGATAGAAAGAAAGCTGGGAACTAATCATATGTAAGGATCAGTAAAAGTGTTGGTGGGTGAGAAGGTTTAAACCAACCAACTCTGTAAACAGACTGCCTGAACAGAGGGCATGGTGTAATCAGGAGTTAAAGTAAGGGGGAACACACTGGAACACTGTTCCAGGGCCCACAATTTTTAGAGACCAGCATGCTGGGGCCCCTAAAAATAGAATAATGGGGCAGAACTCAGCATTCTGGTGTGTTCCCCCTTACTATTCCTACGCAGACACCAGCCGCACAAGGCTAGCAGCTACAGCTTCTACCCAATGGAAGACAGTCTTCCGGCTGGCAGGGAGCTCGCCCCAGGCTGGGAGTTTTTAAAACTCCCACCCTGAGGATGCTCAGGGTGAGCGGAGCAGCCTGTGGCATGGCTGCTCTAACAGCCAAGGGTGTCACTGGCACCAGGCTTACAGGGCTCAAGCCCCAAGTCCCAGTGACCCAAGCCTCAGGTCTTTCTCCAGGCCAGTAGCACTTCTGCCAATGGCCAGCCAGGTAAGGGGGCTCGGTGGGGGCACTGCTGGAAGTGAGTGAGCTCAGCCTGGCAGGGGCCAGCAAGTGGTAGTGGGTCGTTCCCAGTGGCTGGGGACCATCACTGTCAGCCACCTGCTGGCTGGGCCGGTGGGGAAGCTGAGCCAAGCCTGGCTGCGGTGTGGCTCTCAAGTCCCACTGGGGGAGACGACTGGCTCACAGGCAAGCTTGGCTGCCCAGACCCCATGCAGATCGTGTCAGCAACTTGCCTGCTCCTGGTCTGCCACCCAGCCCCAGGGAGGTGGATACTGGTATCAGGGTCTTCCTTCCCCCACTGGTGTACAGGTCCTACAGTTGGAGTGGGGGGTGGAAGGACAGAGGGACACCAGCAGTCTGTGCACCAACTTCTGCCTCAAGATTGCTTCTGACTGCTGTCGGAACTTAGATACAGTGTGCAGATACATTCACTGTCACCCAAAACACACTCTGTCTTTCTGTCCTTACATACATGCACTCACTGCCC
This sequence comes from Podocnemis expansa, assembly GCA_007922195.1. Lineage (NCBI taxonomy): Eukaryota > Metazoa > Chordata > Testudines > Podocnemididae > Podocnemis > Podocnemis expansa. The sequence continues at coordinate 2,910,931 of ML682092.1, forward strand.
ATCACACTCTCTTCTTTCCTTTCTTCTCCACTCACACACATCATGTGTGGCTTTTTGTTGCTGTGTTCAGCAATGTCAGCCTGGCTGACAAGGCAAAGTAAAAGTGGCTATCAATCTATTAGGATGTCCATGGAACCACAGGATTCAGAAATCTTCCTCATGATGCATTGTGCCTGCTCCATGAGCCATTGCCAAAGCATTGTGGGATAGCTACCCCCAGTGCACTGATCCCTGTGTAGATGCAAGAGCTAGAAGTGTGAACATAGTCCACTGACACCAGGAGTATGGGTTGGACATGCAACAGATAGTTAAGACATGCAAGAATGGTTAAGTACAGAGATGGCTATACTCTGGTGTAATTTATGTCAACAAAACTCTGTAGTATAAACAAGGCCTTAAGCTAACTGTTGCGGTGAAGACAAGCAGACAGAGCACATGTAGCATGACCCTAAGTAAAAATCACAGGACAGAGAGCTTTTTCAGGTAGAGTGGAAAAAGAGACTGGGAGTACTTCAGTAAGGAAGCTCTACCCAGTTTTCTGGTTTCTACTGTCAGGGACTCAGGACTTTATCTACATTCTTTGTGAATAAAAAAGGATTTTGTCCAAAAAAAAAGCAAAAATAAAACCTGCCTCTTTCATTTATTTCTCCTCTGAATGGAAAACCCCCAAGACCCTGACTAATGGCTTGAGTCAAAGAGGAGTAATACCTATAATTTCAGGTTATTTAATAATTTATCTTATTTTGTGTATCAGGCATGATCTCTATTTACAGTGAGGAATATAATTTGACTGAACCTTTTCAGTAAATTGTTGCCAACCTGTTCATGCTAGAAATGTAGATTTCTTAAAGCAAATCCTATCTCTTCATTCATATTTGTGCCCCAGTAGTAACTGAAAAGTTGGGATTCCACTGTACTCAGGCTAGGTAGGAGGATCTTGTACATAGGAGCCATCCCTATTCATGTAACTGAATTTAGTTCTGTGGGGACTGTTGTGCCCCCACGGATCTGGAGGAGAAGTGTGCACTAGGGCTTGGCTATTGGGAGTGTCCTTAGGCAAATCCATCGGTAGTTTCCTATCAGAGCTAATGCCAGCTTTGGAGTCATATAGAATTGAGAGAAGTTTTGAATAGTTTCCAAGTTTTAATTCCCAAACTTAACACAGGCTCCTGCAACCGTGGGTAGGATGAAGCTAGGGATTCCACTAGACTTTTGATACTAATCTACCCCTCATCAGGGGTTAAAGTATGTGGGAACACCTAGGAATGCCATTCCTGGGCCTAGGGGCATAACTAAGGCTGGGTGAATGGGCCAAAGCCCAGGGCACTGACTTTCAAAGGGTGGCAGACCGACTCCTACCTGGCCCTGAGGAGGAATGTGCCTTTTGCAGAGGCACACTCCTCGGGGAGCCAGGCTGGGAGAAGTAATTGCCTGCCCTGTGCCAGAGCCCTGCTGGCTGGGGGAAAGACAACCCCCAAATCCCTGTCCAGCTGCAACTGGCCAGCCCTGCAGAAGAGAAAGATAACCCCCCACCCAGCCATGGCTGTGATCATCTGGCTGGCCACAGGGGAAGGCACCCCCCTCCTGACTCTGGCCATGGCACCTGCTGCCCAGAGCTGGCTGGGCTGCTCTAGAGGGATGGTGGAAGGCACCGCTTGTGCAGCGTTGGCCGTAGCACCCCCCTGCTTAGGCAGAGGGCATGGGATGGACTGGGCCCTGATCCAGATCAGTGCCTGGGTTGAGGTGGACGCACCTTTGGGGCTGCTTGCCCCTGATGTCAGCAGACCATGTTATGGCCTCCTCACAGATCTGACAGGCCTCCACTTGCATTGTGGAACCTTTAAAGTGTGTCAAATCATGATTACTTTTAACCAGAGGGTAGCAACTAGCACTTACGATGGCTCAAGAAAGACTGGCTTCAGGATGAAGGTGGAGCAATGAAATCAATGTGACAGACAATGGAAAAATATTAATTGATTTTCTAACCTGCTTTGATTGAAGTTAGTTTCAGCCTAAAATGTATGTAGATTTATATTAAGGAGAGTTTGTGTATCCGTGTTTTACTGCAAGCAATAAATGCAGTTTAATGTTTTTGCTTGTCTCAGTTATTTCTGCTTATGCCTTGCATTATGTTCAGTCAATTACATATCACATTTGATTTTATTATCATCTTGTTAATCAAAATACTTATTGTGTTATGCAGTGTCCACAAGACGTTTTCTTGTTTCAAAAGGCTGGAGCTCGTTGTTTTGAAACAAGAGCCCTCCTTTCGAAACAGCTTAAACAACTTTGATTTCGAAAGAAGGGTTATTTCGAAACCAGTTGTTTCAAAATAACGCTGTTTGGACATGTTATTTCGAAACAAGGATTGTGTGGACATGCTATTTCGTTTCCCTTATTTTGAAATGGGTTCTATTTATTTCAAAGTAAGTCATTTTGAAATAAGGGCTTTATTTCAAAATGAGTTGTTTTGAAATAACATTTCAAAACAGGGCCCTACATGTGGACCTAGCCATAAATATTTTTATGGAGGTATCACACCAGTGCATGTGGTACTGAGAAGTGGTTGCAAACACCTGTCTGGGCTGGAGCCCACACATGCATGAAAGGGGACCCGGACAATATGGGAAGTGGCCCTGGAGATTAGGAAGGTTCCAAGGCCCATCAAATTTTACTTGAACCATTTCATGTAATAAACAAGCTTGTTAGAGCACATCGCTGATGACAGTACAGGACTGAAAGTACATTTTGTGGTGGAAATGGGAATATTCAAGTTGAACCTTGCAGTTAGATGTATTACGCATAGATCAGTGGTTCTCAACCTTTTCAGTAATATGGTACACTTCAATGGGACAAGTAATTCCATGGTAAACCTACTTTTTTCTCAGCTGAATTGGTCATAAGTGAATTAATGTTGATAAATAATAATTGAATAAATGTTACATTTACTATGGTTACAGTCTAACTAGAGAGATTTGCAACATGGCGCCTACAACAAGCTAAAGAATGATGAATATGTTAATGTTGGAAATCCATTGGAAAAATAATACAGGTTGTGTCAGTTTTGCCTTTTGGCCACCTGTATATAATGTTCATGTTTTAGAATCAAAAGCCCAATACCTGGTTTTAATCTGATGAATAATTTTCATGAGTTTTATGTGTTGTAGTTTTGGTCAGATACATGGTTTAAGATGAAAGGTGTCCAGCTTTTTGAGTAAGGAGCCACATGACACTACTTTCCTCAATCAGGGCTGGTGATCAACTTTTAGCTAAAGCATAGATTTTAGAAATTGATCTTAGTAAAATCTAAAAGAGTCAAAAATAAACACCCATTTATAAATTCACTTTGGCTCAGTAAATGTCTTTAAAAGCAGGGCAGGCAAGGAAGGGGACAGGTAGCCATAGGGGGTGGTAGGAGAGAGCATGGGGAACAGGGCAGGGCAGGGGTGACAAGAGAGTGGAGGGTAGACTATAGGGGTGGCAGAGGAGAATGTAGGGAGCAGAGAAGGGCACAGAAGAGGTGAGCATAAGGAGAAGGGCAGGGGTGGCAAGAGAGACAAGAAGAGGGCAGAGGTGGTAGGGGTGTCAAAAGAGGGCAGGGTTGGCCACTTGGGGAGCAGGAGAGGGCCAGGCAGGGAACACCAGGCAGGGCAGGGGTGGTAAAAGAGGTGTGGGGGGGGCGCAAGGTACGGAAAAGGTGGCAGCAGAGGGCAGAGGTAGCAGGGGAAAGGTTTCAAGAGAGGGAAGGGGATGGGTGGTCGAGGGTGGCAATGTGAAGCTTAGGAAGCAGGAGGACAGGGCAAGGCAGAGCAAGGGGTCACAGAAGAGCAGGGAAGTAATTTCCTCCCCCCTCCCCCCAACCTTCCCAGTGGCTAATGGTGCCAGGCAGTTTGAAACACCCATTTCTTCCTTCCCCTCCTCAGCGCCTTACAGTGCCTGTGGCGCCCCCAACCCCCAGCATTTTGCACTGCCTATAGAGTCCCCCCTCTCCTGGCTCCCTCCTCCCTTGTTGTGCCCCCAGCTCCCCTTGGAGCCACCCAACATATCACAAAACTTGGCACCCCTCATGCCACCCCAGCCTGGCTAACTCTACCTCATGGTGTCTGTAGCTCACTTTTCACCCCCACACATCTCACTCCTGTGGCACCACCTCTTCCCATCACCCCACACTGCCCAAGGCTCCTTTGCTCTGCACCCAGCCTGGTGCCACTTGGGGTCCCAGCCCAGTGCTCACTTTGCACTGCCTGCAGCTTCCTGGCCTGATGCTCCACCCCCTCACACACCTTGCATTGACCCAAGCAGCCCCTCTTGGGTCTCCCATTTTCTCCCACTCTGACCCTATATGCCCCTGGCACCTTGCACCACCTGTGGTCTCCTCATGGGTGCCTGTGGCTTCCTGGTCCGGGGTTCTCCTCTCAACCCTTCACACACCACATACTCGCCCACAGCCTGCAGTGCTTTACATTTCTTGTCCAATGCAGATCACTTGCTTGGGATGGGTGGGGAAGTGGCTATTTAAAACAACCCAGCCCAAAGTCTCAGCAAAATTTCACAGCACAGTTGGAGAGCTGCTGCAGCACAGCAGCGTGCCACAGCAGAATGGTTTAAAACCACTGGCATAGAGTTCTTGTAAAGGCATATGAATAGGCTATGAATGACAAATAGGGAAACTGAGGCAGGCTACCTCATCACTTTGATGGCTACATGTATTAAAAGAACTTTGGAGATCTGCCTCCAAACTACTTTAGTGGTCAATCACCCAGCAGTTCTGTAAGATGGGAGGTGTGACAGGCTCTGCCCCACATCCACCCTTGTCTTGTGATCTGTGAATCATTCATATTCATCCTTACAGTGTAATTGACCCAAGGTATGTGGTGTAAGGTGTTTTGTGACACTTATGAGATACTGAACATTACTTTAGGGTAACATGTTTCCTGCAGTACCATACATATGTGCAGTTATGAATCTCTGCCATGTTATGGCCCCAAATGAGCGTCTCATATGACTTCCATAAATGCAGACAAACACAGAGCTGTTTCCAGTCTGAGCAGAGGAATGCATAAAGGAACAATGGACTGATATAAGCACTGTGAACACTTTGTTTTAAATGGCTCGCCCACCTGTGGTCCCACCATGGAAGTTAGGTTCCACTCCCCTGTCACTTTCATGGGGGTCCTGGGGCAGAGGGTGCTCCTGCTCTGGCCCCACTCAAGCCAGTCTGCCTGGGTGAAGCAGGCTGGTGCACAGCTTGATTGGCCCTGATCCAGCTGCCCAGACCCATAGGTCCTGGAGTGGTATAATGGGTCAAAGCAGAGGCCCCGTCAGCCAGACCTACCCCCATGCAGAACGAGCAGGTGCTGGCCTGCCCCACCCCTAGAGACAAAGCAGCCAGCCAGGTACAGGTCAGAGCACAGAGCCAGGCCTCTGGCACCAGAGTCACACTGCACCCACTCTCCACAGCACTGGCAGGGCAGGAGTGCTCTCAGTCCCACTGCCTTGCCGGCACTAATTGAGGCAGGGCAGGGTGCCGGATTAGCATAGGAATTTTAGGTCCTGGATCCTTAGCTCCCTTTTTGGCTGGCTGGGTCAAGGACTTCAGTCCTTATAGCCACTGCTATAATCGGGCTGTGATCACGCCCATTGCCAGCCATGGGTGACACCTGATCACAGGAGGTGTTTAGGAACATGTTAATAAAGAGAGGCCCCTCATCCAAAAGCTCCCCGGGAATTTTCATCATAAGCAACATCAAGGATTGGCACCTACACACAGGGAGACAGGGTTTAGCTGCAAAACACATGTGGTAAGATAAACCACAGATGGGAAAAGTAATCTGATTTTAGAACTAGGATTTTCCTTTATTTGATTGTGAGTGACTGCTTGATTTAAGAATTTTTAGATCACTCTGACTTAGAATCACTTAAAAGCTTACTGGAGACAATAAACATATTTGTCTCTTTGATCTAAAGCAGTACATGTGGACTGAGTGTGAGGAGAGACCTCAGTTGGAGTGAGAGAGCTGGTGCATAGAAATTTCTTTGATAAATTCATGGAGAAATGTAAATCTGCTTACCGAGTGACGTGAACAATACCGAACCCTTCAAGACAGTAGTACTCTTGATTGCACATGGGACTACAGGTGTTTGAAGTGGACTGTCCCATGAGCGGCTAACCAGAGGGCTCCTCAAATGGGTAATGGACTGATTACACGCAGGTGGCTGGATGTGAGCTGACCCAGGAGTGCGGGGTACACATAGAATAGCAGGGTTAGTTTGGTCCCAGGAGTGGGGAATTGGGGTTACATAGCTGTACACCAGTCCAGATTGCAAGACGGGAACATTATAAACTCCTTGAGACCTCCATCCAAGTATTCACCATGTGCCCAACTCCACCTCTCCCTGTCCACAGCACTTGAGACTCTCCATAGGCTAAATGGTAGCTAGTGTCAGTTTTGTGGGGAAATGCCAGGCTGGACTCACTGGGCATCGTATATCTCACAGGGGAACCATAGGGATTCTCACCTTGTCTTCACTCTAGCATGGCAGATGATGCTGAGGCTCCCTTTCCTTGGCTCCCAAGAAGGGGTCGGTGGGTCTCAGTAGCCTGGCTGGGACCCATTGCTATACCTCTTTGCGGCTGGGCTATGCTGGTCACACAGTCTCCCTGTGGGGCACAGTGGGAAAGTCCAGGGTGCCTGCCAGCTGTGATGCTTCTCCCTCTGCACCACTCCTCCAACTGCCACCAACCAAATATAAATCTGCCCCTTTTGTCCAACTCTTCTCACTTCTGATGGGCTGTACTGGGAGGGACCCACCAGTTTTGTCTCCGCCCTGTAATCCTAACCCTAACCCTAATGCTAACCCTAACCCTAATGTTAGGCCGTAACCTACATTTCAGCTTAACCCTCACCCTAACCTAAACCCTAACCCTAAGCCTAACCCTAAACCTAACCCTAACGGTAATGTTGAGACAAAATATAAACCTAACCCTAAAACTAACCATAACTCTAACCCTAACGGCAACTCTAACCCTAATGTTGGGCCAAGCCCTAACCTTAACCCTAATGATAGCCCTAACACTTAGCCTAACCCTAACCGTAACCCTAACGCTAACCCTAAACCTAACCCTTACCCTAATCCTAGATTTAACCCTAAACCTAACCCTAACCCTAACCCTAGCTTTAAACGTAGCCCTAACCCTAAACATAAACTAACCCTACCTTTAACCCTAACCTTAACCCTAACCCTAACCCTAAGCCTAACCGTAGGGTTAAGGTTAGCATTAGGCTGAAAGCTAGTGTTCGGACTAACATTAGAGATAAGGTTAGGGTTACAGTTAAATCTAAGGTTGGGGTTAGGGTTAGGATTAAAGCTACGATTAGGGTAGGGTTAGGGTTAGGGATAGGGTTAGGCTTAGTGCTAGGGTTAGGATAAAGTTTAGGGTTAGGGTTAGGGTTAGGGTGAGGGTTAGGGTTAGGGCTACTGTTTGATCTAGGGTTAGGGTTAGGGTTAGGGTTATAGCTAGCGTTAGGTTTAGGTTTAGGGTAGGCTTAGGGTTAGGGTTAAGTTTAGGGTTATGGTTTGGGATTGGTAAGGGTTACGTTTAGGATCAGGGTAAGGGTTAGAGTTTGCGTTAGGCTGAAAGCTAGGTTTCGGCCTAACAATAGGGTTAGGGTTAGGGTTAGGTTTAAATCTAGGGTTAGGGTGATGGTTAGGATTAGTGTTAGGGTTAGGATTAGGGTTAGGGTTATTGTTAAAGCTAGGGTTAAGGTTAAGGTTAGGATTAGCTTTAGTGTTAGAGTTACGGTTAAAGCTAGGGTTAGGGTTAAGTTTAGGGTTGGGTTAGGACTTTGCCCAACATTAGGGTTAGGGTTGGGTGTAGGGTTAGAGTTACGGTTAGGTTAAGCTGAAAGCTAGGCTTCTGCCTAATACAGGTAGTCCTCACTTAGTGACCGGGTTCCGTTCCTGAAACCCGGTTGATAAACGAATTGGTCACTAAACGAGGAGCAGCCCTTACCGGTATTTCAGGCATAATGTACTTTACTGGTAGTGGGTTTTTCAACCATCGGTAGATAGTTTTAATGTCACCTTTGCATCATTTATAACATTTTTCATATATATTTTAAATGTTTTAAGCTCTAATGTACTGAACTTAGTTTGCATAGTGTACTGTAAATATAGGTAATCTGAGAGAGTTGATGCGAGTTCTCGTACATCGCCATAATACCAACTCATCAGAGAGCCGGTCATAACTCTGAGGGGTCACTAAACGAGTAGGTCACTAAGTGAGGACTAGCTGTATTCGGGTTAGGGTTAGGAATAAAGCTAGGGTTAAGATTAGGGTTTGGGTTAGTTTTAGGGTTAGGGTTACTGTTCAGTTCAAATCTAGGTTAGGTTAGGGTTAGGTTTAGGGTTACGGTTAAAGCTAGGGTTAGTTGAAGGTTAGGTTTAGGGTTAGGTTGAAAGCTAGGGTTCAGGCTAACATTAGGGTTACGGTTAGGGTTATGGTCAGGGTTAGGGTTAAGCTTGTTATAGGGTTAGAATTAGGAATAGGGTTAGAGTTCGGGCTACGGATAAAGCTAGGGTTAGGGTTAGAGTTATGTTTAGAGTTAGGTTTAGAGGTAGGCTTAGGGTTCGTGTTCAGATTAGGGTTAGGTTTCGGGTTAGGGTTAGGATTAGAGTTAAGGCAAGGGCTAAAGTTAAAACTAGAGTTAGTGTTAGGGTTAGGGGTTTGGCCCAAAATTCGGCTAAGGGGTAATGTTAGGATTACCTTTCAATCTAGGTTTAGGGTTAGGGTTAGGGACAAAGTTAAGATAAGGGCTTAGGTTAAAGATAAAGTTAGTTCTAGGGTTTAGCCTCAAATCAGGGTTAAGATTAGGGTTAGTATTATGGTTTAGTTGAGGTTGAGAGTTAGGGTTAGCATTAGGGTTAGGGGTAGGGATAGGGTTAGGGTTAGGGGTTACGGTAAAACCTAGGTTTAGGGTTAGGCTTAGCGTTAAGCTGAATGCTAGAGTATGGCCTAACTATAGGGTTAGCATTAGTGTTAGGATTAGGGTAAAGTTTAAAGATAGTCTTATGTTTAGGGTTACAGTAAAATCTAGGGTTAGGGTTACGGCTTGAGCTAGGGTGAGGGTTTGGTTTAGAGTTACAGTTAAAGGCCGTGTTACGCTAGGAGTTAGGGATAGGGTAAATTTTAGGGTTAGGGTTAGGGTTAGGGTTAGTTTTAGAATTAGGGTTAAGGTTAGGGTTAGGGTTAGGGTTAGTGTTATGGTTCCGCCTAGGGTAAGGGTTTGGTTTAGGGTTACGGTTAATGGGTGGGTTAGCCTTAGAGTTAGGGTTAGGGTAAAGTTTCGGGCTAGGCTTTTGGTTAGGGTTGAGGTGAGAGCTAGGGTTTGACCTAACATTAGGTTTAGGGTTAGGTTTAGGATTAAGGGTAGAGTCAGCATGAGTGTTAGGGTTAGTGTCAAGTGGAAATCTAGGTTTTGGCCTAACATTAGGGTTAGGGTTAGGGTTAGATTTAAGTGGAAATCTACGTTTTGGCCTAAAATTACGGTTAGGGTTAAGGTTAGTGTTAGTGTTAGGGTTAGTCTTAAGTGGAAATCTAGGTTTTGTCCTAACATTAGGTTTAGTTTTAGTGTTAGGGTTAGGTTTTGGGTTTGGGTTTGGGTTAGGGTTAGGGTTTAGTGGAATTCTAGCTTTTGTCCTAACATTAGGGTAAGGGTTAGGGGATGGGTTTGGGTTAGGGTTAGAGTTAGGGTTCGGGTTCGGGTTAGGGCTCGTGTTAGGGTTCTGGTTCGGGTTCAGGTTAGGGTTAGGATTCGGATTAGGGTTACGGTTAGGGTTAGGGGTTTGGCTGAGGGTGAGTGTGATGGTGAGGGTGAGGTTTAGGGTTAGGGTTATTCTGAAATCTAGTTTTTAGAATACGTTTAGGTTTAGGGTTAGGGTTAGGATAGGGTTAGGACTGGCTTTAAGTGGAAATCTAAATTTTGGCCTAACATTGGAGTGAGGGCTAGTTTTAGAGTCAGGGTTAGAGTGAGATTTATGTGGTAAAATATGTTTTGTCCTAATATAAGGTTTAGGGTTAGGGTTAAGGTTAATGTTAGGGTAAAGTGGAAATATAGGCTTTGGCCTAACATATAGGGTTAGGGTTAGGGTTAGGGTTAGAGTTAAGTGAAAATCTAGGTTTTGTCCTAATTTTTGGGTTAGGGTGAGGATTAGGGTTAGGGTTAGGGTTAGGGTCAGGGTCAGGGTTTGCGTTTGCGTTTTGGTTTGCGTTTGCATTAGGGTTAGGGGTAGGGGTAGGGGTAGAGGTAAGGGTTGGGTTTAAGGGTATGGTAAGGGTTAGGGTTAGGGTTAGGGTTCGGGTTCTGCTTCCGGTTTGGGTCAGTGTTAGGCTTAGGGTTAGGGTTAGGGATAGGGATAGGTTTGGGGTTCGGGTGATGGTGAGGTTGAGGGTGAGGGTTAGGGCGAGAGTGAGGGTTAGGGCTAGGTGTTTCGGTGAGGGTGAGGGTGAGGGTTAGGGTTAGGGTGAGGGTTAGGGTTAGGTTTAGGGTTATGGTTAGTGTCAGGGGTTTGGGTGAGGGTGAAGTTGAGGGAGAAGGTGAGGTTGAGGGTGAGGGTTAGGGTTAGGGTTAGGGTTAGTTTTTCGGTTGAGGTTTGGGTTAGGGTTTGGGTTTGGGTTCGGTTTTGGGTGTGGGTTCGGGTTAGGGTTCGGGTTCGGGTTCGGGTTCGGGTTCGGGTTCAGGTGAGGGTGAGGGTTAGGGGAGGGTGAGGGTTAGGGTTAGGGTTAGGGTTGGGGTTTGGGGGAGGGTGAGGGTGAGGTTTAGGGTTTGGTTTAGGGTTCGGGGTTGGGTTTGGCTTAGGGTTAGGTTTAGGGTTAGGGTTCGGTTTACGGTTAGGGTAACGGTTAGGATTCGGGTTCGGGTTCGGTTTCTGGCTTGGGAGAGGGTGAGGGTGAGGGTGAGGGTTAGGGTTAGGGTTAGGGTTATGGTTAAGTTTAAATCTAAGTTTTAGCCTAAGGTAATATTTAGCATTAGGGTTAGGATTAAGGTTAGGGTTAGGGTTAGGGTTAGGGTTTGGGTTTGGGTTTGGGTTATTATGAAATCTAGGTTGTGGAGTACGTTTAGGTTTAGTGTTAGAGTTAGGATCGGGTTAGGCTTGGCTTTAAGTGGAAATCTAATTTTTGGCCTAACATTAGGTTTAGTGTTCAGGTTAGGGTTAAGGTAGGTTTACTGTTATGGTTAGGCTTAAATGAAAATCTAGGTTTTGGCCTAAGTTTAGGGTTATTGTTAGTTTTAGAGTCAGGGTTAGAGTGAGGCTTAAGTGCTAAGATATGTTTTGGCCTAACATTAGGTTTAGGGTTTGGGTAGGTTTAGGGTTAGAGATAAGTTTAAATCTAGGTTTTGTCCTAATTTTTGGGTTAGGGTTAGGATTAGGGTTAGGGTCATGGTTAGGGTTAGTTTTAGGGTTAGGGGTAGGGTTAGGGTTAGGGGTTTGGGTTCGGGTGATGGTGAAGGTGAGGGTTAGGGTTAGGGTTACAGTTAGGGTTCAAGTTCGGGTTCGGGTTAGTGTTAGTGTTAGGGTTCGGGTTAGAGTTAGGGTTAGGGTTAGGGTTAGGGTTCAGGTTTGGATTCGGGTTTGGGTTAGAGTTAGGCTTAGGGTTAGATGTACGGTTAGCGTTAGGGTTAGGGTCAGGGTTAGTGTTAGGGTTAGATCTAGGGTTGGGTTTTGGGTGAGGGTGAGTTTGAGGGTGAGGATGAGGGTAAGGGTGAGGGTTAGGGTTAGGTGTTTGGGTTTGGGTGAGGGTGAGGGTAAGGGTTAGGGTTAGGGATAGGGGTTTGGGTGAGGGTTAGGTTGAGGGTGAGGGTGAGGGTTAGGGTTAAGTTTAGGGTTAGGGTTAGGGTTTGGGTTTGGTTTTTGGTTTAGGATTAGGGTCAGGGTTCGGGTTCGGGTTAGGGTTCGTGTTCGGGTTGGGATAAGGGTTAGGCTTTGCGTTTGCATTGGCGTTTGCATTTGAGTTTGCGTTTGCGTTAGGGTTGAGGTTAGGGTTAGGAGTATGGTTAGGGTTTGGGGCAGAGATAGGGGTTGGAGTTAGGGGTATGGTAAGGGTTCGGGTTTGGGTTTGGGTTTGTGTTCAGGTTCGGGATAGGGTTAGGGTTAATTTTTGGGTTAGGGTTAGGGTTAGGGGTTTGGGTGAGGGTTAGGGATAGGGATAGAGTTATTTTTAGGGTTAGGTTTAGGGGTTTGGGTTGGGGTGTGGTTGAGGGTGAGGTTGAGGGTTAGGGTTAGTGTTAGTGTTAGGGTTTGGGTTTGGTTTTTGGTTTAGGGTTTGGGTGCAGGTTGGAGTTCGGGTTCCGGTTGGTATTAGGATTAGGCTTTGCGTTTGAGTTGGCGTTTGCATTTGAGTTTTCCTTTGTGTTAGGGTTAAGGTTAGGGTTAGGATTAGGGTTAGGGTTTGGGGCAGAGGTAGGGGATGGAGTTAGGGGTACGGTAAGGGTTAGGGTTAGGGTTAGGGTTCCTGTTAGGGTTTGGGTTTGTGTTCGTGTTCAGGTTTGGGGTAGAGTTAGGGTTAGTTTTAGGGTTAGGGTTAGGGTTTGGGTTAGGGTTAAAGTTTGGTTTTGGGTTTGGGTTTGGATTTGCGTCTTAGCGTTAAGGTTAGTGTTATTTTTAGGGTTAGAGTTAGGGTTCGGCCTAGGGCTAGGGTTAGGGTTAGGGTTAGATTGAGGGTTAGGGTTACGGTTAGGGTTACTTTTAGGGTTAGGGTTTGGGTTTGGGGTTGGGTTTTGGTTTGGGTTTAGGTTTTGGTTAGGGTTTCGGTTTGGGTTTGGGTTTCTATTAGTGTTAGGGTTAGGGTTTGGGTTAGGATTAGGGTTTGGGTTTGGGTGTGGATGTGGGATTGGGTTTGGGTTAGGGTTAGGTTTCGAGTTAGGGTTAGGGTTAGGATTAGGATTAGGGTTAGGGTTAGGGTTAGAGTTTTTTGGATTTTTTGATTCAGGGGTAGTGTTTGGGTTAGGGTTTGAGTTTGGGTTTTGATTTTGGTTTGGGTTAGTTTTAGGCTTAGGGTTATGGTTGTTTAGGGTTGGTTTGGGTTTGGGTTTGAGTTTGAGTTTGGGTTTGGGTAAGTGTATGTGTTTGAGTTAGGGTTAAGGTATTTGTTAGTGTTAGGGATAGGATTAGGGTTTGGGTTAAGGTTTTTGGGTTTGGGTTTGGGTTTGGGTGTTAGGGTTAGGGTTAGGGTTTGGGTTAGGGTTTGGGTTTGGGTATGGGTTTGGGTTATTGTTAGGTTTAGGGTTAGTGTTAGGGTTTTGGGTATGGGTTTGGGCTTGGGTTTGGATTTGGATTTGGGTTAGGGTTCGGGTTCGGGTGTGTGTTTGGGGTTGTTTTTGGGTTAGGGTTAGGGTTTGTGTTTGTGTTTGGGTTAGGGTTACGGTTAGGGTTTTGGTTTTGGGTTTGGGTTTGTGTTGGGTTAGGGTTAGAGTTAGGGTTTTGGGTTAGGGTTAGGGTATGGGTTTGGGTTTTCGTTTTGGTTTGAGTTTGGGTTAGCGTTAGGGTTAGGGAGAGGGTTAAGATTAGGGTTAGGGTTTTGGTTTGGGTTTGCGTTAGGGCTAGGGTTAGGGTTAGGGTTAGGCTTAGAGTTAGGGTTTAGTTTTGGTTTTGTGTTTGGGTTAGGGTTAGGGTATTGTTTATAGGGTATACGTTTAGGGTTAGGGTTAGGATTAGGGTTAGGGTTAGGGTTAGGGTTTGTGTTTGGGTTTGTGTTTGGGTAAAAGTTAGGGTTAGGGTTAAGGTACAGGGAATAGGGTTAGGCTTAGGGTATAGGGTTAGGGTTAGGTTTATGGTATAGGGTACAGGGTATAGGGTTAGGGTTAAGGTTTAGGGTATAAGGTATAGGGTAAAGGATAGGTTTAGGTTTAGGGTAATGGGTATAGGGTGAGGGTTAGGGTTAAGGTTAGGGTTAGGGTT
>ML682093.1:0-21990 GCA_007922195.1 Podocnemis expansa
TGGTCTCTCTTTCCAGGTTGAGAGCCCTGATTAATTTGTCCCCCACAGTCTCCACTCCAAGCCTTGCCCAGCCCCAGCTAGCATCTCTGGTTGGGGGTTCCCATTCCTGGCTCCAGCTTAAGCCATGTGTGAAATGCCATGTAGGGGTGAATTCACAGCTCAGGGCAACTGGGGCAGGTCCTGGCACAGCTGGAGTAGGTTAGACAGTGCTTATAGCACAACAGGCAGAGTGGCTGCTGTGCTTGGTTTTTTCCTCTTGTTTTTGCTGCACACTCTCTTGTTGCATTGCAAAGACAAGTCAATCCCTCTTGGGTGGGCTAGAAGTCATTTACTTGCCCTTCACCAGTGCACCAAAAAACACCTTAAACCCCATCTCCCACAGAGAAGCAGCTGGAGACCCAGCTTTCAGTCTGGAATAGACTCACCAAAGATTGTTCTGTTACCCTCCCCATGTTAAAATACTACCTATGAACAAACATATTGTACTTTATTAACTACTAATATGATAAACCTTATCCTAAGAAAAACAAAATAAATTTATGCAGAATAGTCCCCACAGAAACACTGTGGAAAAAGAAAGCCAAGAGTCCCAAAGTTTAGGTGGGGATCATTTGTCTCTTGGTTAGTCTCTGTTCAGCTCCAAGGCTTGAGTTGCAAGAAGCAGAAATCCTCTTCTTTGGTTGCAGGAATCTTAGACAGACAGCCATGCAGGCTTTTCTTTCTCTTCTGGACCCAGCACTACCCAGTCACTTTGCTGGTTAATCAACAATCAGTGACATGTGCAAAAACTCTACTGCAAAATGCTCCACAGTAGGGAGAAAACATCTTGCTTTCCAGTCCTGGCTCAGCTTCCCATAATGACACACTGAGCACATGGGTTTGTCTCATTGCAGCTCTCTGGCTGCTGCTCTTGGGCATCTGACTACAGCAGCAATAGAAAACCTGAGTGGAGCATACTCTGTGCAACCATTCACTTAATTTCCAGAAGCTTCTGGCAGCCAAATCTGCCCAGCAACATAACCCAGCTTCAAGAGATCCTTAAAGAGAGAGCTCCTTTAGGTATATGGGTTGCACAAACAGTTCCTGAGTTTGAGAAGCTGGAACAAAGAGATCAGAGCTGCCTGAGCCCTAAGTCATGAACCTTAATTCCCCCTGGTACAGCCAGGGGAGGGGGCAGGAGCAGCAACCTCAACTCCAAACTGAGTCCATGGGACCCAGGAGCATTTGTTACCTACAAGAGACTGTGTAACAGCAAGTTTCACATTGCACTGATGCACAGAGGACAGGAGCGTTACTGGGGCCTCTCTCTGTCAGAACTGCTAACCTGGCACAATAAGAAATGAGTCAGCTCCCAAATAATGAAGACTTAAGAATCTTGTATTATTTATTCTGAGCCATAAGCAACGTTCTCCCTAAGCTACTGATGCAGCTTAGCAACTTATGGTGCTCACTGTGCAGCAATTTTGGAGCCTAGGACCCCCCCCCCTTGGGTTTTCTCCCCCCCAGCCAGCCTGATCCCTTCCTCCCACACTAACCTGTCCACTTGCTCTCCCAATCATCCCCCCAACCAGCCTGACTCTGTCTTTCCCTCAACTCCCCGTGCTCTTTCCCCACCGGCTGCCCCTGCCATTTGCCCCCCAAAACCCCCTTACCTGGACACCAGCATGGCATGCCCAGACCACCTCCCCCACACCCCGAGTATGCTGAGTAAGTGCATGCTCTGGGTGAGAGTTTTAAAACCTCCCAGCCTGGGAAAATCTGCCAACTGGAAAACTGTGTCTTCCAGCATGGTAGGGGCTGTAGCTGCCATCCATCCATGTCTGTTATTGTTCCTTGCGCAGGGGAGCAACGGAGCTGTACACTTGTGCTTTCATGCAGCTTAGAGGGAACACTGGCCATAGGGTGGAACCAGGTCACATTTTCAAATTTTTTGCTGCATCCACAGAATTTGAAAACTTCTCTTTATTTTTTAAATGAAAGCTGACGTTCTCCTCTACTGACTCAACCATAGGATAAAGATGCTTCAGAGGGAATGAACAAATCAAAACAATTTATAGCAGTCAGCGACTTGGGGACTCCCAGAGCATAGTGTTGTACATAACCATCTTGGCTAATAATCACTGATTGACCTTTCCTCTATGAATGGATCTAATTCTGTTTTTGTGCCCTGTTATAGTCTTGGCCTTCAACATCCCCTGGCAAGGATTTCCACAATTTGATTGTGGGTTTTGTGAAGTAGTTCCTTATGTTTATTTTATTTTACTGCATATAATAGCATGACAGGATTGCTATTTCTTGTATTGTGTGACAGGGTAAATAAAATATTTTCTCTACTATTCATGGTTTATAGATATCCCTTATATCCCACTCTGATCATCTCTTTTTCAAGCTGAACAATCCCAGTCTTTTTAATCTCTCCTCATTGGGAAGCTGTTCCAAAGCCTGATGATTTTTGTAACCCATCTCTGTACATTTTCCAGTTCTAAAATACCACTTCTGAGATGGAGCAACCAGAATTTACTTGCAGTATAGAAGAGGTGGGTATAACCTGGATTTTGAGACTGGCAATTATGATAAAAAGACAGAAAAATACCTATGCTTTCCTAGAGGTTCCTAACAGTCTTTTATTGATTTTTTTGATTGTTGTAGCTAGTTGGCAGGGGATTGGAGTAGATGACCTCATGAGGTCCCTTCTAACCCTATGATTCTATGACTCTAGTTCTCTAAAACCATCTGCTCAATGATACCCAAGATCTTTCTTGAGTAAGTAGTAACCACTAATTTAGACCTATCAGTTCATAAGTAAAATTGGGATTATGTTTTCCAGTGTGTCTTACGTGCCTCCTTTTTACTTATAGTACAGAGGGATGGGCAGGGAAGGTGTGGTTCTGTGCATGCATTGGTGAGGCCATATTTGGAGTACTGTATCCTGTTCTGGGTCTCTACTACAGAAAGGATGTGGACAAATTGGAGAGATTCCAGCAGAGGTTAATGAAAATGATTAGGGGGCTGGAGCACATGACTACTTGGGGAGGCTGAGGGAACTGGGCTTGCTTAGTCTGCAGAAGAGAAGAGAGAAAGGATATTAGACATCAGCCTTCAGCTACCCGAAAGGGAGTGGGAGTAGTTCTGGGGAGGATGGAGCTAGGCTGTTCTCGGTGGTGGCCAATGACAGAAGAAGGAGCAATGGTCTCAGGTTGAAGTGGAGAAGGTCTAGGTTGGATTAGAGGAAAATCTTTTTTCCTTAGGAGGGTGAGGAAGCATTGGAATGGCTTGTGTTTCACTCATGTGATCATCTGTCCCTTCCCTGTGTATCCTCCAATATTTCTACATCCTTTTGTGCATTGGTGACCCTTGCTAAAAACATAATTCTCCCAATCTCAATTTATACATCTTTTAATCTCCTCTAACTTGTCCTTTGCATGCATTCCAAAAGAATGGGGGGAATGAGTGTACCCCACATTTTGGGTAATGCTAATCTGGAAGTTATGTGATGTCTAGAGACGTTTAAAAATTTTTTGAGAGTAAATTTTTATATAGACAGCAACCATTTTTGAAATGCAAGACTTTCTGTGAAAGTGCCTCAGGTGGTGGGGTTTGGGAGCCAGCTTCTGCCACTGCCATAGGCAATGGGTGCTTCTAGCACCTAGCCGCAGGCGGCAGGAGCTCCCAGCCAGATCCTGCCACCTGTGGCAAAGGGCGGGGACCCCAATCTGGACCCAAGCCCTTGCCGCAAGGGGATTGGGGCCAGATTGGGCCCTGAGTCGTTTGCCACCACTGGCAGGTGATAGGACAGCCTGGGTTGGTTTCACAGCCTACACCTGTGAAATTGACCAGGCTCAGTCTCTGGGCCATCTCCCCAGTGGCAACAAACTAGCTCTGGGCTGGGTCTTGGACTTGGACCCAGCACCTGGCAGCTGCAGACAAGCCAATGGCCCAGCAGGAGCTGGATCTGACCTGGGGGGGTGGCAAGCTGTATTGGGTCTAGGGACTGGGTGTGGCCCACGCTGCAAGGGGGTGTGCGCATGACACAGAGCGTTGGGTCCCTATGCTCTGAACCTCATTCTTGGGCAGTGATGCCCCTAGGGTGCCTCATCATGAATTGGGTCACATGATCTCCTACTGCCATCTACTGATCTATCTGTGGGTTCACCCTGAAAAGGGATTTGGCCAAACGGAGGAAGTGCCATGGTATGGTGACCTGCCTACAAAAGAGTCTCATGACCCCTCTAAGAAGTTTCCTCACTGCCCTCTGACAATTGGCAAGAGTCTCACCTCCACCTCAACCTTAGGCCTGCCAAAAAGAAAAATATGTACCAGTCAGAACAGCTATAGCCCAGAAGTCTAGGCCATGACTTCTGACAACTCCAATTTTGGAAAGGGAGCACATCTGACACATGGCATTACTTTGGAACTCCTAGGGCAATGCTGCCAGTTAGCCAAGTAGTGAGATCCAGCTATGTGGGGCATCTACCTTAGACCTTTGGGCTTTCTGTTTTCTGATTGGTACATGTTTCCCTTCTAGGACAGTCTAAAGAGGGAGTGAAACCCTCACTGATTGGCGGAAAGCAGTGAGGAAGTTTCTTAGAGGGGTTGCATGACCCATTTATGGGCAGGTCACATCAGCATGGCATTTGTCGCATTTGGCCAAATCTCTTCTCTGTTTGGTCTAGGGCAGTGGTCCCATACCTGTGGTCCATGGACCACTGGTGGTCTGTGAGGGTATTGCAGGTGGTCCATGAGGAGGGAGAAAGGAAAATTACTGCAGGTAAAGGTACTGTGCTGAATACTATATGTTTGTGAATGAGCATAATAAATTATTTTAAGTAGCTATATATTAAATACTCCTTGAGATACAACCTTGGCTCCCATCAGCCATAGGTTATGTTAAAGAATGTTTGAATTAGCTTGCTTACGTGGTGGTCCACAAAAGTTTTCAGTGAAGATGTAGTGGTCCACATAATGGAAAAAGTTGGGCACCACTGGTGTAGGGGGGTGAAACCCTTTCTGATTAGGAGAGTTTTCTGGAAAAAAGTTATTCCCAGGGAGAGATCGGGATACCTTGTGCAACAACAACCCCCTTGAGCATCTCTCAACTCAATGTTAGCTTGCTGGAATAATCACCAGGAGACAAGGCCTTCCAAAAAGAGCCCAGTATATTAGTTGCCCCCCCCCCCATTACTAAAGGACACTAAAGAAAACACAGCCACAGGTAAGTAACTCCGCCTTAAAACTACCTAACTATCAACCCAAAAGGAAGAGGAATCAGGGAACCTATGCCTGCAACCTGATCTAAGCCTGTCTTTTTACAGTTTTTCTTCACTCAAGTGGGGCATTGGCCTACAATTCTTGCGTCGTCTTCGGGCCTAAAGGCACAGGCCAAGTTCCCCCATTGTGAGGAGCCCTGAAGGACTCAACTCAAGCAGTGGCTCTCAGGCCACGCCGAGTCCCTGATCCACAGACCGTCTGCTTCTAGATCCAGGTCCAGTGCCCTCCAAGTGTGGGCCATCTACTTTTGGACCGCTTCTGATCTGCTCCTGTAATGAGAGTCCATTCACCCTAAGCAAAGTCCAGGGATCCCAGACTCCCAGGTTCAAGCAGGGCACTGAGACATAGTTCTAGGCTCCAAACCTGAGGCTTCCAGGATGGCTCCCGCTTCAGGGTCTCTCCTGTGTTGGTCCCCCAAGTGTTCCACGATGATCCCTATCCTATCTGTGCTCAGAGCTTCCTGGTGCCTGAGCCAGGGTCCTCAAATAGGAGCAGTCACACTCTCAGTCCTCCTTCTCTGCCTCTTGCAGCTGAGGGCTTCCAGGTGCCTCAGCCCAAGTCCTAGCAACAGAGCAAGTCCTCACTGCTCTTGGAAATGTCCTCAAACAGCAGCAGGAGCACACCAAATATGGCCACCCTTCTGCCAGCATACTCAGCTCTGCCAGCACTCCCTGCAGGCTACTCAGCAAGAGCCATCTCATGCATGCAGTTGTCTTCTGGTCTTCAGGCTCTTCCCAAAGCCCTAAACCAAAAAGAAACATCAAAAGGGCCCCTCCCCACAGCAGGCAACATATAATAAACTCTGTGGCCCATTCAAACTGCCCAATCAGAGAGTTACATTCTACTGCTGTGGAGGATCCTACCAATCACTCAGCAGAGGGCACAGAAGGTTCCAGCAATGAACAGCCATCCCCCAATCACATACAAAGCTTCCTGGAAGGTTCTTGCAGCCCTTCAGCCTGCCTCCAATCCAAACACAGGCCTCCAAGAAAGTTCTAGTGCTGCCAGGCAGACTCTGGCTCTTGGCAGCCTGCCAGTAGTATAAGGTACATAGCTTTCATCACCATACAAATTTGACAGCTGGTTTCATTCTGAGCCTTTGATAAGGATTAAATATCAATTTGATATCAAATTGATATTAATTTGATATCAATTTGATATTAAGATAGGTGGCCATTTTTTATATCAAATTGATATTAAGATTGGCAGCCATTTTTAATTTTAACTTGATATTAAGATTGGTGGCCATTTTTTATATCAATTTGATATCAGAGTGTGTGTTTGTCCTTGTGTAGTGCTTGTACTGGACACATGAGTCAGGATTTGGCCTCCGGGCCAAGAGAGAGTGTGAGAGAGGAGTAAAGGTGGAGAGAGTCTGTGGAGGAGATGTTACCAGGTCGGCGGCTGGAAGGGAACTGAGAGCCGTTCTGGGGGCGGCACGCCATAGGCTCAAACTCCTCCTCTTCACTGATCCAATCAGGAGGCAGCTAAAAAAGACAGCCTTTTTAAAAAAAGTTTGATAAAACTGTAAAGAGGATTTGGCTGAAATCAAGGAGTGTGCAAAAAGGTATTCCATAAGCTGCTAGGAAGAAGCAAAGGGTAGCTGGGGAAAGAGAAGAAAATGGAAATGTGTGTGTATGTAGCTGTGAGAGGGCTAGCTTGGTGCAGCTGCTAGAGCCTAGAGAAGCAGAGGCTAGAAGAGAGGGCTCCCTTGGGGGAGAGAGGAAAAAGGCAAAAAAGTGAGGGAAAAGAAGACCAAAAACCTGTCCTGATTGTACATAGCAAAAGCCATCAACCCTGTAAAAGAGCCTACCTGGGAAAGAGAAGAAAAGTGAAAAAAAGGTGTATCTTGATGCAGCTGATAGAGCCTAAAGAAGCAGAGGCTAGAAGAGAGGGCTTTCTGGGGGGAGAGAGCAAAAAGGCAAAAAAAGTGAGAAAAAAGACAAAAAAGCTGTCCTGATTATACAAAGCAAAGTCCATCAGACAAAAATCAACCAAAGTCTCCAGTGAGGAAGACACACCCTGTAAAAGAGCCTAAAGAAGCAGAGGCTAGAAGAGAGGACTCTCTGGGGGAGAGAGGAAAAAGGCAAAAAAAGTGAGAAAAAAGACAAAAAAGCTGTCCTGATTGTACATAGCAAAGTCCAGCAGCCAAAAATCAACCAGAGGCTCCAGTGAGGAAGACACACCCTGTAAAAGAGCTTAGCTGGGGAAAGAGAAAAAAAATGGAAAATATATGTGTAGCTGTGAGAGGGGCTAGCATGGGACAGTTGCTAGAGCCTAGGGAAGCAGAGGCTAGAAGAGAGGGCCTTCTGGGGGGAGAGAGGAAAAAGGCAAAATCAAAAAAGTGAGAAAAAAGCTGTTCTGACTGTACAAAGCAAAGTCTGTCAGACAAAAACCAACTAGAGGCGAGAGAGCAGAAAAAGGGGGCTTCTGCTGCTAGGGAGAAGCAAAGGCTAGCTGGGGAAAGAGAAGAAAATGGAAAAGTGAAAAAATATATGTATGTGTAGCTGTGAGAAGACTAGCCTGGTGCAGCTGCTAGAGCCTAGAGAAGCAAAGAGGACTAGCTGGGAGAAGAGAGGGAAAAGGAAAAAAATAGGTATTCAGCAAAGCCTGCCAGTCAAAGGTACTGAAGAGGAGAAGAGGGGTTAGTTAGACTAAATCAAGCAGAGGCGTTGGAGAGAGGAAAAAGTTTTATAGGCAGAGAAAGAGTTAAAGCAGGCTGCCGGGTCTGACAGAAACAGTGCCTGCTTCAGAGTCCTTTAAAAAAAAAAAAAAATTAAAAAACCACCTAGGTTGATCAAAAGAAGGGTCTGCCAGCTTAAAAACAATTAGAGGACAGAGAGAAGACTCTCTTACCCAGTGGCAATAATAATAAAGAAGGCAACTCTGATATAAAGAAGAGTCTGCTACTTTAAATCCAAGCTGTAAGCAGCAGGGACAGACAGGCAGAGAGAGAGAGAAGCAGCTCATCAGCCGCCCAGCTGCTGCTCTGCCCCAGAAACTGGTTAACTTCTTTTAGGCCTGATTAGGAGTGTCTCCCTTGCTAACAGCACTGGGTCTGTGTAAATTTCATCAAGCAACAAACACACAAGCATGCTTAGTCGTTTCTAAATTTCCAACTATGACCAGTTTCAAGTTTGGGCTCAGTCTCAAAGATATACCAAATATCCAAACTAACATCTCACAACAGAGTTCAGTTCCCCAACTCTCATTCCATGTGGCCTCAGATCTATCTGAGTCCATGAAGAGACTACAAGATATTTCCAAAACACCTAAGTGTAAGGGCTGGTCTGCTTTCCCTTACAGTCACAGCCATCCTGCTCTCTAGATTCAGTCGCTCAGCCTTCCCTCCGATCCTGAGCCATTAACCGTTTGCTCACAAAGTTAGCATCATGAAGACAGGCAGGTTTTAACCTCCTTCTTTTCCCATTTTACTGATCAAATATAGCCATTTGGTTCCAGGACTGTTGAAGCATCTCAGTGATTTTCACTCCACCTGGAACCTTTTTCGAGATATCTTTCTAAAACCAAGTCAGTGAATTCACTCACATTTCAAAAACTCTGGCAGTTATAAACAGAACCAAACCCCTCAGCATACAGACTGCTGCTTGGGGCTTACCTCCACAGCCTCCAACTAGGGCAGGCTGCTTGCAAAGCCCAACAGGAGTCTTTATTCCTTTAGGAGCAGTCTCCAAACACCAAATCATTCTCCACAGAAAGTGTGCCCTTCCTCTGACCAGAGAAGGATTTCTGTAAAGAAATGCCACCTTGACCACCACCACCAGACCATTCCTAGTTTTTTAGATAAGTTCAGAATTGACTCGGAGGGAACTGGTAAACCACAGAGCCTGCTCCTCAGTCAAAAGACTGGAAACAGAATCTCTTCCAGCAGACAAACTGCTCTGCTCAACATTCAAACAGCATTGGCCCAGCACACCTGGCTATTTACAGACAAACTTCTGGGAGAGAGGGGTGGCTTTTTTTAATAGGCAAAGTATCATTCATTATCCAGTTTGGAGGCAGTTTTTCCTTTAGCAGACACACTACACAGACTTTCTGAACAGACAAGCTCCACAATCCCAAGCTAGAGATGTTTTCTTCCCTGTCACAGCATTTCTGGTTAAACACACAAACAACTTAGAATCGTGCATCCCCACTTCATCAATTTCCCTGTTGATTTCAGGTACCACAGAAGATTTACATTTATAGTCTTTTTGTAGCTGAGTTAAGACATGGGGTTAGTTTGATACCTTTGCTTTGGAAACACATAAAGAAGGAGCAGCTTGATACATCTGCTATATTATCGAGAAGCAAAGGCTAGAAAAAAATAACCAAAAACTAGGTGGTAAGAGAGAAAAATGAAAATTAAAGTGCTATTTTGCTATATCTGCTAAGTTAAATCCAAGCAGAGGCATTGAAGAGAGGAAAAAGTTTTAAAGGCAGAGAAAGAGTTAAAGCAGACTGACAGGCTGGGTCTGCGTTTACTGGCTGGCAGAAACAGAACCTGCCACAGAGTCCTTTTTAAAAAAAATTAAATTAAAAAACCTAGGTTGATCTAAAGAAGGATCTGCCAGCTTAAAAACAGTTAGAGGAAGAAAACCTCTTACCCAGTGGAAATAATAATTAAAGAAAAGATGAGTTTGATATAAAGAAGAATCTGCTAGTTTAAATCCAAGCAGGCAGAGAAAGCAGCAGGGACAGACAGGCAGAGAGAAACAAAGTCTGCTAGGTGCAGACAGCACCCCATCTCTACCTCAAGAAGAGAGAGAGACACTCACCAGCCAGTCATCCTGCTGATGGGCAGTAGGGAAGAGAAGCAAACAGACCCTCTGGGCTGAGGCTGATTTATAGATCAGCCAGAAGGCTTATCCCCACCCAAGCACGTTCCCTGTAACTTCTTTTAAAAGAAGTTGCTTCTTGTTGGATACCACCACTTTAACTCATTCAAAAAAAAAAAAAAAAACATGGCTGAAACCTTTTTTTTTTTTTACCTCTGAGTCCTCTTGATGCTGAAAGCTCTGAAGAGAGAACCTTAGCTGAGAAAACTGATGGGTGCTATCAAAGTGTAATGTGGAAGATCCCTTTCGAACAATATAACAGGTCATGACCACTTTGAGAAAGTGTCTTTTGGAGGTGTATGGTAGTTTAGCATTTTTCTGTTCCTTGGGACCCTAGCACCAGCAAGAAACAAATGAAAATTCACATTCTCTCTCAATGACAATCAGTCCCCGTCCCCCCCACGTTATATATACATCCTAAAAAAAGAGAGAGGAGCTTGTCACTTTTGCCATGTTAATAAACAATGGGTATTCAAGCGGTGGCTGGTAACTTTTTTACTTTTGTATCCGGGAAAGATAGCCCTGGCTATCATAGAACAAATTTAAAAATTCATTTTGAGCTTACAGGGAAAGAAACCCCCATCTAATTCTTTTACTGTCCAGGGGGCTGCCCTGAGTCAGCCTACGCCCTGGACCCCTCAAGAGATAAGGTATAACACTGAAAAAACACATTTTCTTTCAGTGACAATCAGCCCACCACATGTTGAACCACCCATCCTAAAAAAAGAGAGAGGGTCTTGTAGCTTTTTTTCAATATTAGTGAACAAAGGGTATTCAGTTGGTGGCTTGTAATTTTTTACTTTTGATTCCAAGAAAGACAGCCCTGGTTATCATAGAACAAATTAAAAAATTCATTTTGAGCTTACAGGGAAACAAACCCCACATTTAACTCTTTTACTATCCACAAGACATCTTGTTTAGTATTTCACATACCAAAACCATCTTAAATCACCCTAAACCCTGACCCCAGCAAGAAATAAGGAAAATCAAATTAAAAATCGTGTTTTCTCTATCTCTTCCAACAGTTTTTAAACAAGTCCCAGGATCAGAAGGCCTGTGTGACAGTTACCCTACAATATGTTGAATACACATCCAGAAAGCCACCATCCTAAAAACAGAGAGGATTTTAGCTTTCTAAATATTATTTCCAATGGGCCCAGCATGAGAAGGCCTGTATGACCCTTATACTTATATATACAGTATATTAAGCCCTTTTAGGTTATTTTTTCCCTTTATAGGTTGTATTAAATAAAGTTTAACAGGCAAACCAATGCCCCCCCCCATACCCCATTAGCAAACAAGAAAAAAAGACAAAGGACCCCTTCTAACTCTCTTGAAGAGGGTCCTGGATAAGAAGGCACGGTGTGGCAGTCATCCCTTACCCTGAAATATGTGCTTACACACACACACACAAGAGAAAGGTATATATTTATATCAAAGTATTTAAAGATTTAAAAACAGCATGATTCTTTAAAGTTTTAGATTTACAAGTGACACCTCTTTGTCTTAGGAAACAGACATCCAGCACTCCATGGCCCTAAAAGCCCGTGAAGTAAACACCATGCCTCCTTCTTATTTCAAGCCGCTTAGTAGGACAAAAGTCAAAACTTAGTGGCTTTGTACCAATATCAAATACATTTTAACACAGTTTATGTCTGAATGTGCGTCAACAAGCCCACGTTTAACTTTTAATAATGTCAGCCTAAGGAGCTGCTAATCAGCCTTAACTTGGACAGTTACACAAATATTTGGTATGATGCAAAAATTTTAAAAGAAGAAACTCTGCATCAGGGTGTAGATGCCCAAAGGAACAAAAGAGAAGAAAAAGCAGGGTTAAAAATGGGCCATTTATAAAGGTGATAAGAAAATCTTTCAGACGTTTCTTTAGCTAACTTGAAACAGCAAGTTTTTGCAGTGAAACCACAATGATCGTACAAATAAAAGGTGTTTAAACAGTTTTAATGTAACTCAAGATTCCTAGCAGTCTGCCTACGGCCTGCACAAGCATCTTAACTGCGAGTGTGCTGTGGGGGTAACCTGCAGCCCTTTTGACAGCCAACACCCCAACCCCTCATTTTCCCATAAAAACACAGTTCACACAGGCCTTTCAACGAAAACGCAGACTTTTATTTTGCTTTTACAATGCCCCAAAACATACTCTAACTTTCAGTGTTTTTTCTCAGCAGCTTTTTGTAATTTATTGAACCAAGAAGATGTTCAACATTTCTCATTAAACATTCATCCTTTGGTTTGATTATTTCATTTAGCACACTATACGGGTCCTCGGCCTCCGTCACTTTGTCCACCAGCGCTACTCCTAGAGCTAGATGTTCCTGGGTTAAGTGGAGGCACTGCAGCACGTGTCCCAATGTGACAATGACATTTAACACGCTCTCCATACACAAATGGCCACTAATGTCTTTAATTTGACCGTTCACATCGTCTTCGGACCAATACAAACAGTCGTGACTCCGCTGGCCGGGGGCATCTATGACACACCCTGCACAATCCTCAAATTGTTTCTGTCTCAGACAGTGCCTGATGATACCGTGCACAGCCGCTCATACGATAGCTCGCATGATGTTTCTACGGTTGTGGATTTGCACAGGCTCTATCCCAAATTTCTCCCTCAGTGTTAGATAGTAGAGGCTCATAGAATAAGGATCCCCTGTTCTTTCAGTGTCCTGTTGAACAGCTGGTTTTGGGGGAGGACAAAAACAGATTGGGCCCAATCTCTTTCCCTCTTCAGAGCCGTCGGTGTCTGGAATCTCCAAGTCCTCAGAAGAACCATCACTCAGCTGCTGAAAACAGCATATGGTAAGACATTTTTGTATTTATTTTTCGCGACGTGATTTTAACACCTTGTACCTCGCACGTCAAGAGACCCCCACAGATTTAATAAAGGGGGGAAAAAAAAAAAACAAAGAAAACCCAGAACATGTCGTCTCATCCAAAATTTCCTAGCTACCGGGGCTCCCCACACAGAACCCCACTCATACGCACAATGTACCTGTGCCGTATCTTCAGACATCCCTTTGTTTGAATTGGTTTGTTCGTATTGCTCTGGGGCCGGTGTCTCAAACAAAGCCAGACTCTGTGATCTGGCCTTGTGTTTGTCCTCCATAGTGTCAGTTATCCCTGCTTCCCGGATCCCACGGCCCATCTCAATCACCCCATCTGTTAACGGAGCGATCGCTTCTTCAGCCCCCACAAAGGCACCCGTATAACACCTCTTCATGAGCGGCTTGACCGCTGATGTTGACCAGGAACTTCTAGGAGCCGCCATCTTTCACCAACGGCCTCGTTTAAGCAGGCCTTCCGCTTTCACGCAGCGGCTGCGCAATACTCAGAGATTATATGTTTCAGAAGACCGCCCTAAAGGAGGATCTTCTGTTTCAAGGACAGGGTGCTGTGTATTTAGTTAGTGCTTTATTGTTTAGTTGAAAAAAAATTTAAACATAGCTGTTCAGGGATCATTTGTATGCCCAGACTTGCCCTGATCACCACTAGGGCCTTCATTTTTAGCTAGGAAATTTTGGATGAGACGACATGTTCTGGGTTTTCTTTGTTTTTTGTTTTCCCCTTTATTAAGGCACGGGTGGGGATGAATCAATCCTGTGGTTGCTCCCGTCAGGACACAAGCCAGCAGCTCTCTGGCAGCTCTCAGGTATCTAAGTGTCAGTGGAGAAAGAGCAGCGCAGTCTACTCAGTGATGCTTTGTGGCTGGGACTCTCCTCCAGCCTAGCTCCCAATCCTCCTTTTTAGCCTGTTTTAACATGATTCTTCACTCCTGACTTCAGCCCCAACCTTTGGCTCCCCTAGAGGCCACTCCTACCACTATAACCACTAGGCCTCACCATCCTTGCTTTATGGTCCCACTGAGATCCAGGAGGAATTCAGATTCCTCCTTTGCATATATATTACCTAGCATTTGTCAATACTGGGGCTTTCATCTACCCTTGTGCAGTTCAGTCCCATGGAAGAACTTCCAAAGGATGTAACAAGTCCAAATCTTCCCTCGTCTTCACTAGATGAACTAATTTTGTGTCATCTTCAAATAACCACATAACTGTTTGGCCCCTGTTCTAAAGAGCTGATAATTTTTTTTGTATGTACCATTGCAAGTGAATGGGTCTTCTGTTCAGCTTCGCTTCCCTACTTGAATGCAGAACCACACAAGATTTCCCAGTTTTTCTAACCACTTGTAATGTCTTTCCAGGATGTACAGCGTGGTGATGTCAGATTCTGAAGGCCTTTCATTGAAAGCTGAAAGTAGAGGGAAAGAGGTGAAAACCCTCATGGTGCTGATGTCACTAGTGCCTTGGGAAATTTCTCTTCAGAATGATCCTTTGACACATGACATTATCTCATCAATTATCTGGGGGCAGAACAACAAGTGTGCTATTCCCAAAACACCCTTGGGCAGAGAGGAGAACCCATTTGATGCCTAACTCCTCCTGCACCTGCCACAGCCAGGTGTGGACATAGTAAGACGCCAACAGTTGGGGGCAATTGTTCTTTGGCTGCAACAGGAAATCAAGAACAGTGGAGTTATCAACCAGGAATCATTTAGTCCCAGTTGCACAATGGTATTAGCCTCCAACTTCTGCTGACACCCTGTTTGGAGCTGGGCCCTCATTTCTTAAGAGGTCACAGGAAAAATGTTTCCAGCATGCATGCCAGGATTTCCTCTGAGCTGATACCCAATCTGGGGTTAAGTTCCCTGCCCTGCACTGATTCCATTGCAGGGATGGCTGGTGAGGAATGGTATTAGCCAAGGGCAAGAATAATAATGTGCCTTTTCATTTCTGTCAACCCTGCCTTTAGAGGTTTTATGCAGACCGTCTCCCCACATCCATCTGTGGGTCCGTACATGCTATGAGCTAGCATTGGAATTCCCCTGCTCGCATAGGCAGGTCACTGGTTGCTCGATTAGAGCTAGCTGGGGGATAAAGAGGAGTGTAGCAGTGGCAATGTGAACAGCGCTGAGTATATGCCGGCCTGGTACTGGCTGCTGGATGTGTACTTGGTTCCGCATAGTCATGCCTCTGCCCTGCTGCCTTGCTACCATGCTGGGCTGTACTTTTTTCTTGCACTAGCTCTGATCAAGTGAGCAGGAATCTGTGTATGCTAGCAGGGGAATTTTCACTCCAAACTGCCCATTGGTTTCTTCTCCCCATTTTGCAGGTGGGGCAAGTAAGGTATAGAGACTCCAACAGACTTGCTCAAGGTTGCCCAATCTCCTGACTCTCCTTCCTCTGATCTAGCAACAAGATCATTCCTCTTCCTTAAACTCTTTCCTTAGACAGAGGAAGACACATTGTCTTGAATTCAGGGCCTACACTGCCTCCATATGCTACCCACAGGTACAGAAACACAGAGAGTTAATTCCTTACCTCTATACAACCAAGAGACACCATCCTCCATCAATGTTGCTGACAACAAGTTACAGTAATGGTGGATTGTCTTTCCTAGACATAGAAGGAATCTCATTACTTTTCCAATTCCTTCCTGAAAACTGGTAGAGACTCAGCCATTCCCCCAAGACAGTCATTGGGGAATTCAGTACCTTTGCTAAATATCTTCCCAAAGAAGGGCTGGATAAAGACATGCTGAGGTTCTAAACAATGTCAAGTTTCAGAGGCCCCAACTCATAAAAAAAGTAAAAAGAAAAAGGGTACTGAAAAAATACATGATTGTAATGGGGTACTTTTACCCTTGGGAGAGGGACGGATGGACCGTCAGTGCCTCCAGCCCCCACTTGGGGTGAGACCACCAAGTCTCTAGTCCCTTGCCCTGGGCAAGGCTACTCAGCCCCAGTGTAGGGCAGGGCTCCAAGTCTTTTGCCTCTTGACAAGGGTCCAGCACAGTCAATGACAATGTCTTTTGGGGGTTTAGGGGTTAACAGTATCAGTGCGACGTTCACAAGTTGTGAGGGGGCTTGCACTAGGGGAAGGTATCAGCAGAGGTGTGGGGTCATCCCACTCCACTGTGTCCCAGCTCAGGTCCCCAAAAGGGCCCAGGGCTGTGGTGCCCAGATCAGTGGGGTCCGGGCTGCAACACACTGACCTCGGGGTGCCGGAGGCTTCAGTGCAGGGGTCAGCAGGGTCCTGCCCTGGGAGATGACTCCCTATGGAGGGTTGAGCTTCGCCCTCCTCTCGGCCACCGTGGATCCCCCACTCTGGCCATACCTCATTGTCGGTCTCCTCAGGGTAGTCCCCCGGGGGTACATTGTAAAAACCTTCCATTTCTTCAGGCTGCAGCAGGTCAGGGAGGATGGGTAGCTCCTCAGCGAGGGGTAGCTCTTCCAGGTCCCAGGAAGGGTGCGGAGGCACAGGGTCCTCATCAGCCAGGGTAGCTCCTCCAGGTCACAAGGCGGACAGTGGGTTGGGATCCTCAGCAGCCAGGGATAGCTCCTCAAGATCGAACGAGGTGGTTTGGGGTTCAGGATCCCCATCCAATGTTGACTCTGTCCCCCTCATTGACCTCCCTCCTGGGGGTTTCTCCAGCAGGTGTGGGGTGACCAGGGCTCAGGTAGGGGGCCCCAGTCACTGCCCCCTGGCAGCCCTCACCAGACTCATGGGCCCAGGTCCCTAGGCCAGAGCCCAGCTCCACCCCCAGGCAGTCCAGGGTAAGGAGCAGGCAGAGCTGTAACCTTCCCCTCCACTGCCCTGGCCTCAACTGAGCTGCCTGCCTCCCTTTTTATACTTCCTGCCCTGCTCCTCCACTTCTTGGCTGACAGAGACTCCCCACCTGGCTCTGCCCCCCGGCCATCTTGCAGGTTTTTCTGCAGGCTTTTCTAGTCTCTTTCTGAGGGGGACCATGTCTCCTCGCTACAATGATAAACCATTATATTTGCAAACACACATAGGCAAAGAGGCTATGAAAAACTAAATAAAACATATGTCTTGCAAAAAGCGTTATTTGCATTATCAGTTGCAATTATGATACATTATCTTAGTTCTTTCTGACATATTTAGAGGCCCCTCATGATGTGAGGCCTAAACCAACGTTCACATGGCTTGTGCCAAAAGACAACATGGACCAAAACACATTAGTTAAAGCATCAGACACCCAGAAGTCCCTGAAGGACTGATTCCTGAAGAAGATAAAATTCACTGGGTGCTACAAGGTTTCCCAGAAGTGCAGCTGAGGTGCTGTGGGTGCAGGGAATTGATAGGTTTGAGACAGCTAAATTACTCCCTTCATCTTGGAATACATGTTTCTTCTGACCCCTCACATCCTTTTTTTCTGAGTCTGTTACCGTGAGAGGGAGCAGAGGAGCAATCTGGAAAGGGAAGTTGAGGGATACCTTTGAAAGAGCAAGTGAGATTGCTGTGCTTACCAGTGAACATTGCTGCGGCATGTCTTATTGTTTGCTGAGAGCTTTCAAGGTACTCTAAGGCCTGGAAGAGGAATTTGGGGATGTGGTTGAGGTTGTTCTGCATCTAAGAAAAGAGAAGGAAAAAAGGCACAAGATAGATGATACACTTGTCCCACACCTCAGTGTCCAGAAAAGTATAAGCAGACAGGCAGCGTATGGCAACAGCCAATATGAGTCCATGGGCCGTCACAGCACCCCTCTGCAGTTACTATCATGTTCTCCGCAATCTCAGTGTTCATTTGAAAAGAAAAATGTTTCTAGGTCTCACAGCTGTGGAGAAGAATATCAGACGTGTGCAGTGAATGTAAGTGATTGATGTAGAGATGAAGATGCAGAGAGTTTGGACTCAGGTCTTAAAATAGTTGGTTTGTAATCCCATCCTGGCCTCACCCTTCTCCTGTTTGTACCAGACAAGGAGCCTGGACAATATCACTCCTTTTGTAAGCATGAGAGAACTTCTTTACCTCATAGTGGTCTTGGGGAGAGTCGCAGGTGGCTTTCAGGACACCTCTTGGCTTGACTTCTGCAACTGCAGATAAATTGTTGGCTGTATCTTGTTCCATGGAGATGTTTTCAACTCCAGGAGGCTGTAGAGTCTCAAAAGGACTTTCTGACTCTAAGAAAGAAACAAAGAGACTTCAGCTGTAGCTAATGGGGAGTCAACATGGCTCTGGGATACAGAACAGTGAGGAAATAATGGCTACCTTTCCCCTCCCAACCAGGCCAGACCCCTGGAAAGGTATGGCCTGACAGTATCAGCTCTTCCCACCTCAGGAACAGATCCCTTTCAGCCTGTTCCGTAACATCATGCATTACCTTATTACACTAAATAACAATTTCTGAAGTGCCCATGCATGTCCCATGGAAATGCCTTAATTTTCTGAGTTTTCTTCCATGTTCCTTGCCAATGATGTGGTTTGTACCCTCACCTATCAATTCAGGTTCTTCTCTGTCTTGATTTTCTTGAAGCCTCTCTTCCTCTGACGGAGCAACACTGACTGTTGTTTTAATTTTCTTCTTCTTGCAGGAGAAGCAGTTCCATCTTGTTGGAGAGGAAGCTCTTCTGTCACCGTGGGCCTCTGAATTCGTCGATTTACAGGAGGCGCAAAATCTTCTCAGACATGATGCGATCATCCTGGAACATTTCTTCATCTCAGGCCTCTCTGCTGTGGCCTGCTCTTAATAGCTGAAGTCAAAGCATTTGTCCACTGGTGCAGGCTGTATAAACACTTAGTGGACATGGATGTGAGTGTGTCTATGCTCCTGAGAAGTGAACCTTTTGGAAAAAAGAGGTGAGTCTGAAATAAAATGGAGAAAATGTGTTGGTTCAGCATTCTGGAAATGAAAGGAATTACTTTTTGTACAGGATTCACATGATCCAAGAGAGTGGTGTTTTCAGAGGCATCACTGCCATGGGGCCCCAGAGACATCAGCCCCCCTGAAGCTCAGGGCCAGTCCCTGAGCAACATTTCCTGTAAACAGCACGACAGCACGTCATCACTTCCCAGGGTAGGGAATGCTGCCAGCTGGCAGCCATGGCCTCTGCTTGGCTGGAAGTCACAAACTCCTACCCTTGTAGGGTCAGGCTGGGAATATCAGCCTGTGCTCCGCTCTCCTCCAGCAGCCAGGTAAGGGAGCGAGGGGGCAGTTTGGGGACAGGCATGCTGGCACAGCAGGAAAACATTGGGGGGGGGGGGGATGAGCCTGGGCCTCAGGGACCAGCAGCAGAAATTGGGGGTTATGGAAGGGCTTGGGGAACCAGCACAGGAGGCATGACACAGCTTGGGGCCCGGGCAACTAAGTCGAGGTAGAAGGTGGAGCTTGGATCTGGTGGGGGCTCGGCCCCCATGAATCTTTATATCTAGCAGCACCCCTGGGTGTTTTGAAACTTTCTGCTTTGCAACTCATCTGCTCCTCAGTGGTGTCACTGGTGCCGGGCACAAAGGGCACATTCCTCAAGTCCCAGCAGCACTGCTCCAAGTTCCTGGCAGCAGCAGCCCAATCTGGCCCCAGCCCAAGCCGGGCTGCCTTTGGCAGTGGCTGCCCTAACAAGACTTGTCCTTGGCCAGGGATACAAAACCAGACCACTCGTGACGGCCCTGGCCCTGACCCCAACCCCAGCCCCAGCTGGGGATTCAGGGGCACGCTGCTGGCTGGCAGCAGCAGGAGCCCACTCTCGGCCCTGCCCAGAGCCCCAGAACCCGATCAAGCCCAGGACCTGTGTCTTTTCCCAAGGAAGCTTTGCTCCTACTGCTTCTCTAGGACCCAGAGCTGATTCCTATAAGCCATCCAAACCTGGGGACACAAGGGACCATGGATCAAAGATGAATAATTTCAGGGAACTTCTAAGGCCCTGTTTTCTACAGGAGGTCAGACCAGGTGGTCAAAGATGGCAATTCTGACCTTTGAACCTCTGAATCTCTTAATTTACAATACTAAGTTTCTTTGGAATTGCTACACTGAAGATTGCTGCTCAGGGGCCTTGCTGCCCCAGGGAAGGACCTGGGGCATGTGCTCAGGGCCTGTCCTCAGCCCTCAGGCCCCACCTCCAGCCTGCAGCCTCTGCTGCCTGGCCGGGGGCAGGGACGGAAGCCGCCGCGCCGCTGTGGGTGTCTAGGCCCTGCATGCCCAGCTGGGGACATGGCCGGAAGTGGCCAGGAGTGGCCGGGCCCTGCATCCCTGGCTGGTTACGGGGCTGGAATCAGCTGCAGGTAGGTGGCTCCAGACGGAGCTGCCGCCATTGTGTCCAGGCAGGCCCTGAATTCCCCGCCATGGATTCTTGGCTGGGGACAGGGCCGCCGCAGCCGTCTGGGCCCCAGACTCAGCCAAGGATGGTGCCGCCACTGCTGCCAGAGGCTGGGCCCCGGATCTCGGGCCCAATTCAGCCAGAGATCGGTAGAGGGTTAGCCCCGCCAGATCTGGGTCTCCGGCGCTGGGATTCGGGGCACATTTCCTGGGTGCCCAGTAAATCATCACCTCTGTTGCTGCTCTTCTAGGGGATGACTTTTCAGAGACTTCCTTTGGGAGAGGCAGCAGTGTATCCTCCCATTTTGCCTTAGCCTTGGACTGAGTACATCACAGGGTCTCCCTTGCCATCAGGTAAGGAAACCTCCATCTAACACATCTGAAAATCTGCTACTGCCAACAGGGCCATCCATAAGCGGGGCAGAAGGGGCAGCCACCCTAGGCCCCACGCTTTGGGGGGCTTCATGCTTTTGGGGGATCCCACGCAGCCAGCAGGAGTAAGGAAGCAGGGAGCTTCAAGCTGTGGGACCTGGAAGCAACTCCGGCTGGTCAAGGAATTTGGAAGGGAATTGGGAGAGGCAGCATTTGTTTAGAGTAACTTTTGACTTAAGTAGCCACCTTCTGACAACTGCTCCCTGAGGGGAGGAGAAAGGGCAGGTGTTGAGATAAAACTTATGGAGCCAGCCTCAGTCAAGCAAACGGGAACAAAGTCAGGAGAATGTCACACCCCCAACCATTGCAAAACAGGACCTTTTTCTTTAAATTTACATCAGCATCTCCAGAAAGTGTTTGAGATATTAAAGAACTTTTTTTCCTTCTACATTTAACAAGAGTTTTAGTCTTCAGGGATGTCTTTTTGAGTAAACATCTCTGTGCAGATAATTATACCTGAGAGAGAAGACCCCAGGCTAGCACTTATATGGGAATACTGGGGTTTTAGGGTTAATGGCCATCAATCAACACATTAAAGAAGTTTTTTGTCCTTCCTCCTGCAATGTAGCAGGATCAACCTTCCACCAAATCAAGGCTTCAAAGACAGCTCCAGCCCAGGAGTTTTCAGTCACTAGCCATGCTCGGGAGTGGGCCTGACCTGGGGTTAAAGTGAGGAGTGGCACCCTGTCAGGAGCGGCCAGGTAAGGGGTCCTAGGGTGGAGGAGTTGGCCGGGAGAGCCTACGTCAGGGCCCTGGGGTTGGGGGGGGGGTGTCAGGGAAAAGTGGCAGCTGGGATTGGGAGCTGTTGGGGTAAAGCAGTAGCAGGGGAAAAGCAGCGGGAAAAGTAGTGGCAGGGGTTGGAGTATGTCGGGGAAAAGTGGTGACAGGCATGAAATTGGTGGCAGAGGAGTTGGGGAAAAGTGGCGGCAGGGGAACAGCAGCATCAGGGGACCTTGGCTTATATGCAAGTCCGACAATTAGCATTAATTAGTGGGTTCAGAATGCTGGGCCCCCCCCCCCCCCTGGGCTCATGCATGGATCAGTTTATCCGCAAGTATATACAGTAATTCTTCTCATCTCTTCCAAAATGTGGAATTAATCAGCATGAGAGCAATAATCTATAAACGCTAAATGAAGATATTCACATGCAGTTTCCAACACCCTGCCATAAGCTAGGCCAACAAACAATAACAAGAAACCATACTGAAGTCTGTAACCAGGAGGGACACTGCCCCAGGGAAAGACTCAAGGCACATTCAGGCTACAGTTTATTTAAACGCCTTTGATGGATAGGAATTTCAGCGGCGGGGGGGGGGGGGCAGG
>ML682093.1:22090-101284 GCA_007922195.1 Podocnemis expansa
GTTCAGTAAAACATACAAGGAGTCCTGTGGCACTTAAAGGCTAACAAATTTAATGCATGAGCTTTCCTGACAGAAGACCCCACTTTATCAGAAGATGGGGAAACTTACAGAATGGGAGGAAATAAATGCAGAGAATCATACGTCATGGGAACAGGTCACACCATAACAGCAAATCAAAGCAGTTGTAAAGATGCAAACACTGGGGAACAGCGTACAGAGGAGGATGAGGTCAAATTACATGTTGTCATGAGAGAAAATCCCAATGTCACTATTAAGCCCTGAAGCAATGCAACTGAATTTGCAAATAAATTTTATCTTAGCAGCTTCTCTTTGAAGCCTTGATTTGGTATTCATCTGAGCACCGCTATTTAGAAGTATTTAAATGTATTTCTTTCTTGTAAATTCTAAGATTGTGATTTTAATTTAATGGTGGCTCAGGCTGTCAGCCCCATATTTGGTTAGACAGACAGTGGATGACACCCAGATAATGACTTCAGATGTAATAACTCAAGGCAATACGAGCCCCAGTTTGAGGATGTGCTCTCTCACGTCCATTGCTATCTGAAAGTGTGCTCAGCATAACTGAACAGAAAGAATTTTAAATTATTTTTTTAAAATCATCTTTCTTTGTTTCCTTTTCTGCTAAAAGACAAGAAAACCTTAAGATGACTTTTCTTAAACTTTTCCGTCTGAGATCTAGAACAGGGATGGCCAAATTGCGGCTCCGGAGCTGCATGCGGCTCTAAAAAGAAAGTGTGGTTCGCGGAAGAACTCAGCTTATATGCAACACAGAAGTGGAAAGCAGTCCCAGCCTAGGAGTTTTAAATCTCCCACCCTGAACATGCTCAGAGTGTGTTTAGGGGGAGTCCTAGCCTGCACCTGGCTGCCAGAGCAGCCAGGTAAGGGGGCCCTGGGAAGGAGGGGATCAACCCGGGGAAGCCAGTGTCAGGGCCTACAGGCTAAGGAGGGGGTTGGGACATTGGGGAGTAGTGCAGCATTGTCAGAGATGACAGAGAGAAATGGCAGTACGGTCAGGACAGAGGGGTGTAGTGGTGGCATAGTGTGGGAGAGCAGGGAGAAGCAGTGGCATGTTTAGATTTTCTCATAGGCCCTAATGCAGTTTACTCATGATTAAAATAAAAATCATGTTTTACAAGCCCTTCTAAACATGATGTTGAATAATAAGAAATGAAAATATGAAGAAGAAAATAGATCGATTACTGTATAGGCCTAGTTTCATGGTAACCTTAAGTGATTAGTAGAATCTAACATTAGTAGGATTGATATTTGCCTTCTTTTTACAATATAATTAAAGTGTGCAATGAATTTTAAATTTTCTGATTTTGGAGTAGGGAAATGTATATAGCTATGTGCCTTATTGTGGCTCTCAAAGGTTTAAAGATTAGCTTGTGTGGCTCTTGATTTCTATAATTTTGACCACCCCTGATCTAGAACATGCCATAGCTGGATAATTCCTCTCTCAGATCATGTGAATCCTCACAGGTCAGATGCTCATTACATGAGATCAAATTTTTATATGCACATCTGGAAAGAAAAGGATGCACTAGGGGCATCTGTAAGGGACCATCATTGAAGTATAAATCCAAATTCTACACAAAGCCCAGTGATCTATCCTAGTCTGAAGAAAGATCCAAAAACCTAACTGCCTGAAAAGAACTTGAAAGGCTGGCCCAGCAGGAGAACTGAATGATGCAGACAGTCAAATCAAAACAGAATGTGGAGAAGTTACCCTCCCTAACAGTCCCTGGGAGAAGGGGGCACATTAAGGAGCAGGAAAAGAAATCTGTGAATTACCTGTGGTAGAAACTCATCCTCTTTGTAAAACCTGTGGAAATAGCTGATTCAATAAGCCTTGACAGATGGTTACCACAAATGTCTCAGCAGCTCCTTGTCTCACAAGCTGTTATCAACCAACCAAGTTGGCAGACTGAGGGTGGGACAAGAATGTTGCCACAG
Source organism: Podocnemis expansa (assembly GCA_007922195.1). Taxonomy (NCBI): domain Eukaryota; kingdom Metazoa; phylum Chordata; order Testudines; family Podocnemididae; genus Podocnemis; species Podocnemis expansa. The sequence goes on from ML682093.1 coordinate 24,068, forward strand.
AATATTGTGTTGTCACACGTGACCTCACAATCAACTGATACATCCACTCACATACACAGAGAGGGACACAAGCAAATGCTAGGAAATGGTAAAACTAAGAATATTAAGAAAATTGTCCAAAATCTGTAGGCATTTTGATTTCTGGTAAGCTATAGGTAAAAGACTGCACCTTTGCATGTACAGAATATCTCAGCCTTGATCTGAGGAATAACAAAGCAGTTTACAAATTTGAATTCAGGGACCCTGACAGTCCCCCTGTTGAGCAAGTGATTCTTCTCCTCATTTTACAGATAGGCAAAGGGAAGCGTTAAAATGACTGCAAAGCCTGGGGGTGTGGTGGTCTAGAGATGCAAGAATGAGTGGAAGCAGAGCATGGTGGGGCAGTGTTGTGGGATGCTCTGGCCCCAGTGTTGGACTGGTGGAAGAAAGAGAGGCCGAGGGTGAGCAGGGGTGGAGAAGGGACTGTCTCCCGAGTGCCCCAGTGGAATTCATCCAGTGAAGCCTTTCTGTAGCCTCAACCATTCCAGCTATAATAGCCATGTCTAAAGGTACCCTGCAGTTCCTGCCATTGTCCCCCTGTTCCAGCTGTGCACATGAGTCTGGCTCAGCCCCCTTTTCATACTCTGCATCTGTCCAAATGCACAATAACTCTCACTGTCTAGTGCTGCACTGTTCTTCATCCTAGGCTCTCATAGTGCCTCTTGTTTCTTACCAGCAGCGGGGGCATCACTGCCGCTAGGCCGACAGGGCTTGAGCCCCGCTCATCTCCAGCCCGAACCCAACAATGTCTCGAGCCAGATCAGGCCTGGGCTACCTGGAGCACTGTGTCTGTGTCTGGATCCTGGTCACAGCCACCTCCTATCCTGCCACAGCAGGCAGCAGGAGGGGCTGGATTTGGGCAGGGGCTGCTAGCGAGAAAAGCCATGTCTAGTTCCTGGATCAGGCCCCAACCCCTTTTTGATTGCAGCAACAGCCCTGACACCTTTGCACTGCTGCCCATCCACTCCTGGTTCCTTTGCGCTGCTGCCCATGTACTTTAAAAGTGAAGGATGCAACCACTTTGTCATCCTAATCCAGGTTCCCATATTTGCTAGGAATGATACTATGGCTTATATATAGGTGTCATATTTGTATTAGAAGTCAGGAATAGGTTTCTTCTATTTGTGTTTCAGGTTATTGGATACTGGGACACTCCCAGACTGGGTGCCTGCATCCATTGTCTCCTTAATGGCCCATTAAGGAAGCTCCCAGGTATAGTGGGTTCAGGGAGAAACCTGTTGAGCCACTAAGATTTGCCCATGTGAATCAACTCCATTTTAATTTGCAGAAAATCCACACAGCAAGGGAAAAGCCAGAGGTAATAAAAGGCAGCAACATGAACTCCATTTGATCTTCAATCTTCAGTTTCCAGTCTGCAAGCAGCACACATGTCTGGAACTATTCCCCTGCACCTGGACAAAGGACTGAGACCTACACAGGCACTGGGTATCTACTACTGGAATTGGACTAATCTACAAACTCCAAATTCTTTCATGGACTTGCTTTATGTGGACTCTAAATCATTTGTGTGGATGTGATTCACTTTGACCCTTTAATATTTTGCATAGTTTGTTTCTTTTATTTCTATATTAAACCTTTAATTTTAGTTACTGAAGGTTTGGTTTACAGTGTGGTATTTTAGGTTATAACCAAGCTTATATTCTTCTCCGTGATGTGGCTGGTTCTTCTTGGACAGGTGAACCTACTTTTTCAGAGAACCAGTGGCTAGATGGGGACACAGGAGCTTATGTGCAATAAAGGGGTCTGTTTCTATCTTGCTAAGCTTCCTGATGGCCGTACCCAGTATATAGAAAGAGAAAGGCACCCAGGACAAAGAATGTCAAACAATGTTAATTCAAACTAACAGTTAGCTGGAGTTAACATGGCTCCATTGGGTTAGTTCAAACTAAAAAAGTTCGAATGAACCATTACTTCAAAGTTAAGGGAGGTTTTATAACTTTGACGGAAGTTTTCTTTTCTTTGAACTAAGGCCTTCCTTAGTTTGAAGTAATGAAAGCCAGTGCCGCCATGCACTAATTTAGTTTGAATTAACCCTCCTTAATTCGAACTAAATTCCAAGTGTAGATATAGCCTTATGGAAACCTTTCTCTGCCCAGGAAAAGGGCAGAATTATTGTGCAAAAGAGTCTTTTGCTCATGACTGCCCCTAACGGAGTAAAGTCTCCTGCTGGCTTTTATGAGCAGATGCTGCAGCCGGAGGGTGTGGAAGTAAATTGATGGGATTATCTCAGGATGAGTTCCTTTCTGCAACATAATCCAGCAGCCTGTGTGTGGAGAGATTTGTTTCATATTCTGACTGCCAGAGTCTTTCACCTGTAGATGGATTCATCATCAATTCATCTGAATTGATATTAGAAGTATCTAGTGTGGATGCCTTGAAATTTCCAGATGAAGTGGAAGCTACTGGAAAGCTTGAACAGCCCTGTAGTTAAGTGGTGGTGCTTGCTCAGTGTATTGGAGAGACAGTGATGCTAAAACCTGACTGCTTCCATGATGCTAGCTTTGTGAGTGAATGGACAATGTCCCAGGATCAACTGGAAAATCAGGCAGCTGTAGCTACAGAGCAGGACAGTTGTGCAGCTGAACTCTTGCACATGCAAAGGGAAGCAAGCCAAGCTTTATCTTAATGTGCTCTGGAAATATAGTCTCTTGCTTGACTCAGACTGATCTGAAGCCATGTAGAGTGAGAGTTTTGGACTAGAACATCAGAACCTTGTTTGTGAAATCTTAGTTTGGATGTTTGGTAAATCTTTAGGGCACAGTCCTAACTTGAAATTTGCCATAAATCAACATTTGGAAGTTGGTAGGCAAGGCAGTGTATGGCTTAATGAAATTTACCTGGCAGACTGAGGTGAGAAGATTTGATCAGACTCAGAGCTGCTGCATGAGGGACACACCTAGTCATACACTGGATCATGTTACAGAGTCCAGGTTTCAAGCATCCAGAGAAGACAAAAGAAAGAATTTGATAGATAGAGTCATAGGGTTGAAAGGGACCTCATGAGGTCATCAAGTCCAACCCCCTGGGGATTGAACACAGGCCCTTCTATAGATTAAGCAGAGTTACTAGCCCCCACACTATTTGCAGGCCTAAAGAGCCTATCCTGTGAGTGTGAGGCTGTGATTAACCCTGAAGCATCCAAACCCCAAGGATGTAGTTTTAAACTCAAATCCTGTGCACCCAGGATCACTAAAATAAACCAAAAACAGCTGGTTAATTTTAAAAAGCCAAGAGGGCACTGAACAAATTACCCCGCTGACAAACATATTTGTATTGAAGACATAACAAAGTTAACTGTAAAACACACTCATGATTACTGGATATAAATACGAATGATGATATTGACTCTTTGTAATTAATTTGCTGTCAAAGAATGGAAAAAGTGCCACATGCTTGATAATTTATAAAATCTTTGAAACTTGTTCAAAGGTGTAATAGTACACTGCAAAGTCCAACCCTTTTGTGATGCATTTAGTGCAGTCTCGGTGACACCCCTTCCTGCATCAGTTTTGCATGGGGGTGGTGACACTGTCCAGATGTAGGGGATAATTGTTGATAGCTTTTCATAATAACATGATTTTATATTTGCAATAAATCATAAGCAATACGCTATGTTTCGTACCAACAAAAAGTTTGTAAACTTCTAGGAATAATTCTGTAGTTTATATGGAGGTGTGATACCTTTATTAGAAGTTAGGAATGTCTTTGTTCTATATGGGTATGTGCACTGTTCCCTCTAACGTGCGCGGCCGCGCAGGTTAGAAACCCCTCCCCGCGCAAGGGTTTCTGCTGAGGCTCAGCCAGGGGAGTTGGGGCAGGGCCAGCCTGGGAGCGGATCAGCTGAGCAGCTGGGGGAGGAGGGGCCGGGCAGCCCCAGGCTGTCAAAGTGGGGAGCGGGGCCAGGCCAGCAGAGCAGCTGGGGGGCCCTGAAGATTGGCTGGGAGCTGGTCAGGCTCAGGGTTACCACAGAAAACCAGGAGTCTGTATCACTTTAAGACTCCTCCTCTTTGTCCTGCCCTGCTCCCTGCTCCCTGCTCCAGGCATTCCAGCTGCAGTGCTGGAAGTGGTTTCACGTTGTTTTGTTGCTTCGGCTCCTCACCCCGGGCTTCTTTCCAGGCTCCAGCTCAGGTCCTCTCCCCTTTCCCTGCACCTGATTTTGGGGGAGGTTTGATTTTATTTTTTGGAGGGGTTGGGGCTTTTCTTCACCTTGATGGGGTCTCTGAAGTGCCCAGAGAGAAACCTGTGACTGCTTCTTTGCTTTCTGCTTTGCTGCCCTGCTTGGCTTAGTTTCTGGGGATGGTTGTTTCCCTAATGGCTGGGCTAAGCCAGCTCTTTATTCCTGCTAATGAATCTTGGCTTTTGACAACAAATCTTTTGTTTAGAGGTCCAACAAAGTTCACTTTTGATTGTGAGGAGGTTTGAATCTGATTTTCCTTTTCCCAGTGTGATTTTTTTCAGTTTGTTTCTCCTTTCCAAGAAGAGATTAGTCCACTATAGATGTGTCCTTAAATTTTAGTAAGATACACAGATGTGCAAGTGTTATCCATTCTAAAGTAGCTGCTGGGCCAGGCCTGATCCCATAGTTTAAATGAAGTCAGTGCAAAATTTGATGGAGTAAGGATTGCAATATTTGTCCCTTTGTTAGTTTATCAAATCATAGAAAACAAGCAGCTTGCTTTTGCCTATATACTCTATGCTTATTTTTATTTTGGTATATTTAGGAAAAAACTGATCATTGCATTCAAGACTAGGTGCTGTCCTCTTGGGTGGAGCATTTGATAGTAACAAACATCTACTCTGCCCCCCCACCCCCCATTTGATGTGTATTTCACATAAAAGCAAACAAAACGTTAACTGTCATAAAATAGATATATGTACATCTGTGGTTTATGGCAGACATAGTAGGATATGATGTTTCCAGAAATTTGCATTTTAGGTAAAAGGTTATGTTTCAGGCAGATCTGCACATAAAAACCAGCAGCTCTTATTTTTTCTGATTTCTCCTTTCCTGTGTGTATAAAATCTAAAGAGCATGTCTGTGATTTTTTTTTTTTAAATACTACACAGTGAGGCTCAAAACTGAGGCTAGACAGGGATTTCTGTATACTCCACCTGTGCCCCCCAGTTGTCAGCTAGTAACAGTGTTAGAGCAAATGACTGAGCACCCCCTATACCCCCCCCCAGACATCCCCCTGCATCACACCCCTAATTTCAAGTCATGGGGAGAATACTGCTGACAGAGATTACTTTTCCTTTAGAAGCGAACACCTCAAATTCTGTTAGACTTCATGTAGTCAAGGGCCCATCCCTCTGTGTGTCAAACAATGAGCGAATTCTGTGAAGGAGCTTACTGTGTTAAAACTGATTTTAATTTTGTCCATAATTACTACATTAAATTTAGTGGAGGTGTGCTTCCGTTTGCAACTCACAATGTAAAAACATCAGTCTGGATAGGAGTTCTGCAGTGTGATTCTCCTTGCACCTTGATATAAGCATTGAATACTTAGTCTTATGACTCCTTAAAGTGGTTGGCTTTACGGTTACTTTAATGTGAAGAGGAAAAATACTTAAGCCATTCATTTGATATTCTTGAGCCTTTGTTTCTGCAATTAATCTCACGCTGTAACTAGGAGCTAGACAGATTTCCCTGGAGTCGGGTGATCAATGGGGCAAGCATTTGGGGGGGGGGCATTGGCTGGGTGGATGAAGGGGGCCCAGGCGGAGCCCCAGATGTGTATGTGTCCTCCAACATCCTCCTTTTTGTACTTCCCTGTCCTCCTTTCCATGCTTTGGTATCCGGTAGCCCTAGTCTGGCAAAGTGGTTGAGGATTGGATGAGGGGTGGGGGGGACAGGCCTTAACCATGGCCAAGGATCAACTGGGGGAGGGGGCAGGCTGGGAGAGCAGCTGAAGATGGGCAGGGGGCAGGTCTGAAGCCCCACTGAGGATTGGCTGGGGGGAGTTGCTAGCTATCCAAGGGCTCCTTCTTACCTTCATGTCCTTCCTCCCGCAGGCATTCCAAAAATAGGTGATTGTCCAGATGTTAAGAGTTTGCTGCACAGATGCACACATGGAATAAAGAGCAGTTGGGGGGGGGGGAGGGAGTACACAGTTATCCTTTATGCCCAGAAGTTTTTCTATATAGAATGCCTGTAACTCAGTTGGTAGAAGAACAGATTTGTGATCACAGGGTCAAGCCCTGGGTTGGGTTTTTTACCTTTTGGCCTGTTGCTCCTTAGGGAAGGGTTAAACTGGGGGAAAAATATATAGCAAAAACTAATAAAATGAAGGAAAATAAAGTATACTGTGATCAAGATTACTAATAGTGACCAATTAAGTAAAACAAATAAAGGTTCACATTTGAACTGGCTAGGAACAATTTAGGACCATTTTTTTAAATTGTAAAATGGGCTGCTGTGCAAAATGAAAAATGAGAGGCAAGTTAATTGCTTTCACTTTAACTTTTTTATGTGCTTATTCATTTTGGAAAACTGACAAAGGCCGATAAACAGGACTGAAGAATTGATGAGACAAAATGTCACATAAGCATAGAATACATTCAAATTATTAATAAAAACAATTTAAATAACTTATTAATTTTTCATTGTTCTATATTTTTCAATAATTTCCATCACGTGGAGTTGCACAAAAATTTTATTCAGAAAAAGTTTTGCACACGGGTTCAAAATTTTGCACACAAGCCGTCAAACCTTAGGGGGAAGATTGGGTATGTGTACACTTACAAAGTTATTTTAAAATGAGGAGGCTTATTTCAAAATAACCTTGACAGTGTAGACACAGCCTATGTGTTTTCAGTTATTAGATTCTGTGAAGTTCCCAAGGAGCATCTGTGTTAGTCTAGTTCAGCAAAACAAACAAGGAGTCTTGTGGCACTTCAAGATCAATAAATTAATTTATTGCCTGAACTTTTGTGGAAGAAAATCCCACTTTCTCAAATATTTTGAAGATGGAGGAACTTACAGAACAGGAGGAAATAAATGCAGGGAAGTGTAAGTCATGGGATCAGCTCACATGACTGAAGTTATTTGGAAATTTGACTGTGTTCCTTCAGAGCTAAATAGGGACTTTGGATTTTTTTCTCATTACAACAGGTGATTTCACCTCATTTTCCTCTATATGCTGTTCCCCAATGTTTGAACCTTACCAACTGCTTTGATTTGCTGTTACAGTGTGACCTCTTCCCATGATTGACAGTTCCCTACATTCATTTCCTCCCATTCTGTAAGTTTTTCCATTTTCTAAGCATCTGACAAAGTGAGATTTTCTCCCACGAAAGATTGTGCAGTAAATATATAGGTTAGTCTTTAAGTGCCATAGGACTCATTGGTTAGATTCTGGGATCCCCCAAGACCAAATTCAGGTAACCATCATCTCCTAAACGGTCCATGAGAGAAGGCCCCAGGTACAGTGGGCCCAGGGAGAAACCTGTTGAACCACTAGGATTGGTCTATCTGACTCAACTCCACTTTGTCTTCAGTCTTCAATCTACAACAAATAGCCATTTCTGATACCATTCCTCTTTGACTGGACAAAGGAGTGAGGGCCACGCAGGTGCTGGGTGCTATCAGAGGAACTAGTCATACCTGCAAACTCCAAATTCTTCCAAGGACCTGTTTCTAAGGACTCTAAGCTATTTGTATGTATGTAATTCACTTTGACCCTTTAACATCTCTCTTATTTTGTTTCTTTTCTTTTATATTAAATCTTTGTTTTTAGTTATTAAAGGACGGGTTGGCAGCCTGCTCTTTTGGGTAAGATACGAGCCTGTGTTATTCTGGGTATGCGGTTGGCCCTTTGGGATCAGGAAAACCTATTTCTTTAAGAGTCCAAGTGGCTAGTTGGATACTAGAAAGGCCGACGTGCAAGAAAGGGGATCCACTCTCCAACCCCACTCCTGGGCTGGCCTTCCCGGCCCCCCAGGGCAGAACAGCCAGCCAAGGGGAGGAGTAGAAAAGCAGATCCCAGCCTTTGGTCTGGCCCTCTGCCCCTGTGCTGGCTGTTCCCCATCCTAGGGGAGGAGCGAGCTGGCCAAAAGAGGAGGCTGGTTTCCATGATCCCACCAAGGCAGTAGGGCAGGGATGGGAGGCAGCATGGCCATAGAGGAGGGCAGTGGTGTGGCCCCATGCTGTCCTGCTCATGGCAGGACAGAGTGGGGCCCATGGAAGTGCAGGGTCAGGGACAATTGCCCCTCTTGCCCCCACCCAAGGATGGCCCTGACCACCTGTAACACAGAGTGTTTTGGGAAGGTTTTCCAATGCCTCATGGGGCCGAAGGAGTTATGCAGGGTGAGAGGGAGTGCAATTTCAAAGCGTCATAATGCTATGTTCTCTAAACCCTAATTTCATATGCAGCCTATAACATTTCATGCCTCTTTTCAAAAATCCCCACAAACCTGCAGGACTGTGACTCTTGGCAACAAGTAGTATAGTGGATGGTTCTGCAGCAGTGGGGTTCTCCCTCTGTGCTGGGGTGGTACCTGGCACACACAGCCCTATTTTGGCACCAGCCCACCTTGCCACAGAGCACAGAATCAGAGAGGGCAACTTTTCTCTGATACTGCAAGTGCAGGTGGATCGATCGGGACCTATGAGTATTATGTATTGTAGTAACCCTTGGGGAGGAAAGGGTTAACACTCTGGTCAGTGAGTCCCAGGACAGCCAATAGGAACAAAGCATAGGTTATTTTAATTGAAACAGCAGCCTGGCCTGGGCTTGTTTGGATGCGGCAGAGCTCCTGGAAGGATCAGGAGGAGGCCGGAGGAAGAATCCAGCAACATCCTTACCAGAGATAAGTTAAGTTTGGTACTGGCCAGGCGTGGGTAGAACAGGGAATGTTTATTTAGATGTGGTCAGAGTATTTTCTTCGTTTTGGGTTTGTTTTTGGATTTCTCTGTGCTGAGCACATGTACCATTCCCCAAATGTTACCCTGTAACTACCTAAGTTAATTCCCAGAGAAGCAACTCTCTGTGTTTTTTATCTGTTCTTTTGATTAAAGACTTTACCTTTTAAGTAAGTTCTGGTTCTGTCCTGGAAGGCAAGAGGTTTGTGTGCACGTGCCTTAGACTGCACAGGCAGCTACTAGAGGGAAACCTGTTCCTGTTCCAGTTCCAGTTCCAGCTCCAGCTCATATTGCAGCTGGAATTCAGTCACTTTCTTGAGAGAGGAATACAGAGGATTGCAAGTACCTCACAGGGAGGAATTCCCAAGTGCGCCTTCCTGGGTCTCAAGAGGTTTTTTTGCATTTGGGTGGTGACAGCGATACCACTCCAAGGCCAGGAATTGGAGGCCTTGGAGACTTTTAAGAGCAGGCTTTAAGGCCAGTGGCTATTCTGGCCTGTTGCAGGCCCCCACCTTTTGCACTCAGAGTGCCAGAGTGGGGAAAAAGCCTTGACATGGTGGCATAGTGGTGTGGACTTTTTTGAACCAGAAGCACAAACCTCAGGATTTTTTGAAGGACACATTGGGTTTTTTTTGTTTTTTTTGTTTTTTTTGTTTTTTTCTCCTGTGGGGTAGTGGACATTTTGGGGGAATTTTTTTTTTCCTTCATTTTCCTGTCTTGCTTTTTGGTTTTTATTTTTCTTTTTTCTTTTGCTGCCTGGGAAAAAGGCATGCAAGGGGTTTAACTGGCAAAGCCAGGGAATCCAAAACAAGCAGTTTGGTTTTTTTTCTAGCTTTTGTGGCAACGGGATAGGCCAGAGTAGGGCAGGAAAGCAGCCCAGTGCATATGGTTGCGGTGGGGCAGAGGAGCCATGGAGACACCAGCCTCAGATCAGTCCTAGAAGTCCAACTCTAAGGCAGACATGTGGAGTGGGGAAGAGGAAAAGCGTGTAATAAGCCTGTGGAGGCAAGAGTGGATAGGAGCAGCTATGTCCCTTCCATACCACGAGGGCTGAGCTGGGAGGATGTCTTTAAGACAGGAAGATCTCTAACTAAGAGTGAGATGGAGTTTTTCCTAGAGATAAGGCACATAGAAGCAGAGGAGAAGGAAAAGCAGTGGCCCTTTGAGCTGGAGAAAGCTGAGAAACTGGGTGCTGCAGCTACAACAGCTTCTTCTACTGCCATTCCTATCCCATCTTATGCTCTCCAACCCAAGAAATACCCAGTGTACCAGGTAGGAGATGATACAGAGGCCTTCCTAGAAAATTTTGAAAGGGCCTGCCTTGGGTACAGCATCTCCCCAGACCACTACATGGTGGAGTTGAGGCCACAGCTCAGTGGACCCTTAGCAGAAGTGGCAGCTGAAATGCCTAGAGAAACCATGAACAATTATGAGCTCTTTAAACAAAGGGCCAGAATGAGGATGGGGCTGACTCCTGAACATGCCCGTCACCGGTTCAGAGCCCTAAGGTGGAAGCCATGCGTGGCATTCACCCAACATGCCTACCAAATTGATAAAAATTGGAATGCCTGGGTATCAGGGGCACAAGCTAAAACTGTGGAGGAGCTCTCTCTCCTAATAAGACTGGAACAGTTCCTAGAGGGTGTTCCCGAAGAAATACAAAGATATATCCTGGATGGGAAGCCCAAATCTATATCAGAGGCAGGGGAGATTGGAGCCAGATGGGTGGAAGTGACAGAGGGGACCCGAACTGGTAGCAGTTTGTGGGGGGCCCAGGAGGGGTGTTCAGAGACAGCATATCACAACCAGGGAAAACCCAAGGGCCGAACTCACAGGGAGGAGCCTGCTACAGCAAAAGGGAAGCCTCAGACATCTTCTCATCCCACAGCCCCATTCTCCAGCAACAAGCTTCACTCTGGTGACAAACGAGCTGGGCGGTGTTATATATGTAATGAGCTGGGGCATGTGAAGGTCAGCTGCCCCAAGAGCACTAACAGAGTGCAGTTCATTACACCAGAGCCACACCAAGAGCCCACAGGCCCAGATGCCTCACAGATACCCCCAGAGCGAAGGGAGACTGTGAGTGTGGGCGGGAAGAAAGTTATTGCGTGGAGAGACACAGGAGCACAGGTGTCAGCTATTCACCAGTCCTTAGTGGACCCCAAACTCATCAACTTAGAAGCCCAAATAACAGTCCGATCCTTCAAGTCAGACTCTTTTGACCTGCCTACAGCCGAATTGCCTGTTAAGTACAAAGGCTGGTCAGGGACCTGGACTTTTGCAGTCTATGATGATTATCCTATTCCCATGCTGTTGGGAGAGGACTTAGCAAGCCATGTGAGGCTAGCCAAAAGGGTGGGCACAATCACCCGTAGCCGGGCTAAGCAGTTCTCGACACCTAACTCAGTTAGTGAGCCTTCCACCAAGGCTCAGCCTGTGTTCTCTGATGCCACAGCACCCGAGGCCCAGAAGGAGGTGGCAGACCCAGATCCAAACCCAGCATCTGCACCAGCTGCAATGCAATGTCCTGCACTGGCAGGGAGCATTTCCCAACCAACAGAGGCAAACATATGGCCTGCATCGCTTCCAGAGGGAACAAACACAAGCCCACAACCCAGCAGGGAGCTGACATCCCCAGCATCAAAGGAGCAGTTCCAGGCTGAGCAGGAAGCAGATGAGAGCCTCGAGGGAGCTTGGAGGTTGGCACGGAGTGACCCATCACCTCTCAGCTCGTCAAATAGGTCCAGGTTTGTTGTTGAGAGAGGACTGTTATATAAAGAGACTCTCTCTGGTGGGTACAAGAAGGACTGGCATCCTCAGGGACAGTTGGTGGTTCCGACTAAGTACAGGGCAAAGCTTTTGAGCTTAGCCCATGACCATCCTAGTGGTCATGCTGCAGTGAACATGACCAAAGACTTGTGGGGAGGACCCCTGAAAACCACTCCTGTGGAAGTAACAGGGTGGAGAGGGGCTTGCTGGACTTGTGGGGCCAGAAGGAACTTCAGGAAAGAGTGTCTGGCCCAGAAAGACAGGGTAAGTCCCAGGGTAGGGACAGAGCCAGAGACAACTGTGGCCTGGAGGAAACAAAGGAGATGTTTCTGGTGCCAGGAGCAGGGCCATATAAAAAGATATTGCCCCCTCAGGTTAAAGAGGGCGAGGGTAAGAATGTCCAAGTCAGCCAGGTCTGTGATGGACCAGAAAGAAGGGTCTATACAGACAACAGCCTGGGCGCACCACTCAACCGGGAAGAGGGACACCTCAGATGAAGCAGTTGGGACGGAGTGGGCCCAGACCGACAGTGGACCCCAGTTGAGATCATGTGACCTGTAGTGAATTTTGTATGTGTACATTGTACTGTATTAACCCTGTTTTTTCCCTAGTCCCAGGAAGAAATCACAGCCAGTGTGGGTCCAGCCTACATCAGGCTTTCCAGCACCGTCTGTGATTTGGGGGGCGTGTAGTAACCCTTGGGGAGGAAGGGGTTAACACTCTGGTCAGTGAGTCCCAGGACAGCCAATAGGAACAAAGCACAGGTTTTTGAATTGAAACAGCAGCCTGGCCTGGGCCTGTTTGGATGCAGCAGAGCTCCTGGAAGGATCAGGAGGAGGCCAAAGGGGCCTGAGGAAGAATCCAGCAACTTCCTTACCAGAGATAAGTTAAGTTTGGTACTGACCAGGCGTGAGTAGAACAGGGAATGTTTATTTAGACACAGTCAGGGTATTTTTTTTTGTTTTTGGCTTGTTTTTTGGATTTCTCTGTGCTGAGCACATGTATCCTCTCCCACTACCCTGTAACTACCCAAGTTAGTTCCCAGAGAAGCAACTCTGTGTTTATTATCTGCTCTTTTTGATTAAAGAGTTTACCTTTTAAGTAAGTTCTGGTTCTGTGTCCTGAAAGGCAAGAGGTTTGTGTGCCCGCGCCTTAGACTGCACAGGCAGCTACTAGAGGGAAACCTGTTCCAGTTCCAGCTCATATTGCAGCTGGAGTTCAGTCACTTTCCTGAGAGAGGAATACAGAGGATCGCAAGTACCTCACAGGGAGGAATTCCCAAGTGCGCCTTCCTGGGTCTCAAGAGGTTTTTTTGCATTTGGGTGGTGGCAGCGATACCACTCCAAGGCCAGGAATTGGAGGCCTTGGAGACTTTTAAGAGCAGGCTTTAAGGCCAGTGGCTATTCTGGCCTGTTGCAGGCCCCCACCTTCTGCACTTAGAGTGCCAGAGTGGGGAAAAAGCCTTGACATGTATGTTTGATGCCAATCCCAGCCAGCACACACTGGGACTGGATAAAGATGAAGGGGTTTCCAAAAAAAGACTTTTATGCCACTCCCCACCCCCAGCTAGTGAATACATTTAGTAGTGAATAAGACTTTATAGATCCTGGGAAAAGACTCCTTTGAAGCAAAAAGAACAGTCATTTCCAGTCCCCAGACACAGATCTCATTGTCTTTCACAGAGCAGGCTCCAGGATTGCCTGCACTCTCCACCAGAGTGGCATGTTCAGCATGGTCTGCAGCTGGGTACCACAGGAAATGGGGGAAGGGTGTAGTGAGGGCCCACAGTGCAGTTCTGTCTGGGTTGCATAGTGAGGCAAACACAGGACGGTAGAACCTGCATGTCAACCACAGGCTGCAGCATGTCTCTTTGCTGCATGAGAAGATACCACAAGCTAAATGGAAACCTGCTCTATTGAACTCAATTCCTTTGAATCACAGTTTACAAGGGCTATATCCTTATTCTCCTTGGAACTCCTAATGCACAGCTGCCGCTCCAGCCATGGTCGTTCTAGCTTGTCGGGGAGAGGGAAATAAGAGGGCCATAGTTGCCAGGCATAAGTACACGCAGATATGGTAAGTGAGAACTGAATCCTGTGCCGCTTTTTTTCCCCACAAATGGAGGAGATCCACCACCTCCTGCATGACCCAGCCAGGAACACCATCAACGGGGCAGTTGCTGAGTGCTTCAGGCCAGGCAAACAGGAAATGGAGTTTCCAAAACTTCTGGTGTTCTATGAAGATTTTCTGAAATAGGAGGGGCACACTCAACCTTGTCCCTTTTAACAAAGAATCTATGCACCAATGACAGTAAGCATGCAGTAAGCAGTCAGAGGGACATACACAAGGGATTTTAAGCAGCATTCTCTGTAAAGCACATGGGCGTGCAGGCAGACAGCAGGCTCTGCTCACCAATGCAGACATCACAATTGCCTGCACACTGCAGGCAGCCGTGGCCTCTACCCGGCCTGGAAGACACGTTCTTCTGGCTCACAGGGAGCTAGTGGGGAAAGGGAGTTGGGGAGAGTTGGCAGGGAAGGCCTGGGAGGTTGGGGAGCTGGCGGGTAGGTGGGAGGGAAAGGCTCCCAGGAAACAGGAAGCCAGTGGGAGGGTGGCCAAGGCTCCTGAGGTCAGCGAGCCAGCAGGGAAGAGTCTGGGGGTGGGAAGGCCTCTCTGAGCTTAATGCAGAGATGGGAAGGGAAGAGGTAAGTGGCTTTTTAAGACAGGGGTATGCATGCCTCTTAGAGGTTGGATGCAGAGTGCAGGGTTTGCTCTTCCAGTTTGTGTCTAAGGTTAGTTGCATTCTTGGTTTTTGGAAAAGCATTAGTGTGGTATCTGCTGTGAGCTGTAAGGTAGCTACAGTTGTGCAAATAAGAAATTGCATTTTTATCTTTCACAATGAATGCCAGGGTTTATTTTCTTTTGTCAGTTGACTGCATTTTCATCCTTTCATAATGTGAATCATTCTGTTTTACTAGAACAAGCGACAAACCACTTTGTGTGTCTATATATATGGGATACACACACACACAAAATTTCATCTGAAAATGCCTCTAAAAGACGAGGTTTACTTCTAAAATTAAAAACAAAACAAAACAAAACAGAAAAAACACTGCCTCTCCTGACTTTCCTCTGCAATACTGATATCTTTAATCAACAACCACTCCTCTCCAATCAGGACACAGTGTTTCAATTTATTTTATTTATTTTTATTTATTTATTATTCTTTATTTGTATTTATTTTTAAATAACAATTTATTTTCCTCACTGGCTTATCTGAAATCTTTTTGAAGCAATTATGCAATCTGGTGTTCGTGTCACTTTTATCATGAGATATAAACACTCTTTCTCTGAGCTAAGTTCAGAAAATGCAGTGCATATTTATATTCAGTAAAATATCTCTTTGTTACCATGAGAAAAAGACTTACTGAATAGTCTGTCCTATGAAGATGTATTCATGTGCATAGCTCCTCTTCATGCTTCTGGTTCCGAGTGTGTTCCCATTTACAGTTACTTGAAATAATACTTGGTAAAGATATTTGCATAAACTACCACATAGTCTTTCTTTACCCCAAATCCTTGCTAAAATGTTCCTCAAATTTTATTTGATTAGAAGTGAAAACCATTTTAATTTCCTGAAAGACAATGAAAAAGAAAACAAATGAACAGAATACAAAACAGTGCTCTACATTTTTTTGCACTATAGTGGAAGAGTTTTATGTCTTGTTCTACATTGTGCAAGCTGAATGGTCAAGTGGTGAATGAGGAAGTGGTCAGTTAATGTAATCAATCCTTCTTAACTTTCCAGTGCTTGGTTGTTGTTGGTTTGTTTGTTTTTTTCCCTTCTGTTTTTAAACAAATACTAAACAGTACGTCATTAGATATTTTAACAACTGCTAACATTCTAATTACCATCTTCACCTCTGACAAAAAAAAAAAAAGGTTGACTGTTTTCTATTCTTCACTAATATATCTGTATACAACTGGTTTCCAAATAGGGGGTGATTTTATATATCAAAAACCAAGTTCTGGGTGCTTGCATAATTCTGTAGAAGCACATCTGTGCAGGTAGTTTTTCAGTTCCAATACTGTGTGCAGTTAACTGCCTTGTGTCCTCAGAGCTTAGACCCTTAGGCTATGTCCACACATACATTGTTATTTTGAAATAAATTATTTTGAAATGAGTTATTTTGAAATAAAGTCCTTATTTCAAAATAAGTTAATTTGAATTAAGAAAATATTAATTCGAATTAAGGGAAAGCCTGCTATCAAAAGGTCTGTTATTTCAAAACGGTTATTTTGAAATAAGGCCGTTTGGACATGTTGTTTTGAAACAATGGTGTTGTTTCAAAAGAGCATGTCCAAACAGTGTTATTTCAAAATAACCATTTTGAAATAACAGCCGTTTCAAAATGAGTGGGGTTTAAGCTGTTTTGAAATGATGGTTCTTATTTCAAATCACTGGAGCATATTAGCCGCCCAAGTGTGTGAAAGGTTCACAGAATAACTTTCCCTCTCCTGATCACGTACTGTAACTTTTGCAGAGACCAGTAACATGCTAATACCATTCTTTCACAGGGGCTGTACTTGCTTTCCGTGGGTGGTAAGTGGAGGGAACCAAAGACCCCAGGTCATAAATCGGATGCTGACTGCTAGCAGGATACCACTCCAATTTCTTCTCCAAAAGCTTCTGGATACAGAACAAAGGGTTTTTCAGGGTCAGGGCTAGCCAAAGTAGGGGCTGAGGTGATATGTTACTTTCATGCCAGGAAGGTATTTTCACACTCAGTAGTCCATTCCCATTCTGGGGATCAGAGTAGAGCCTGTAAAGGTTGCAGCAGGCTGCTGCTCTGAGGGATGAATTCCTGAGGGAACCCATTGGCTGTGTCCACACAGCACTTTCTTTTCGAAACAACAGCCATTGTTTCGAAAGAAAAAGTGCCATATCCAAATGATGTTTCGTTATTTCAAAACAGCGAGTCCCGTCATTTCGACATAACAATCATTGTTTCAAAACAGTAAAACCGGGTCCGCTTCCAAAACAACCATTGTTTCGAAATGGTTGTTTTGAATCAACGGTGTATGGACACATTGGTTTGAAATGGCCATTTCAAAGCAATGAAATGAAATGGTTGTTTCAAAACAATGGGTCCAAAACCCGTTATTTCAAAACAACATTGTTTCAAAAGTGGCTTGGAGGATGACCTTCTTCCTCCCAGGGTGCCCTGGGCCAGGAAGTACCCTCCTAGCCTTGTGCCTTGTGCTGCCACACTGTGAAGGTCGGCCATGGCCAAGGCACAAGCAGCTCAAGCACAGGGGCAGCGTAGGGTTCTGTTTGGGCCCAGGCAGAGACCCTCGCCTTCCTGCGCATCTGGGCAATGGAGGACATCCTCCGATGCTTTAGGGCAAGCCATCACAATGACAATGTGTATGCTGACATTTCCAAGGCCCTGCGTTTAGGTCTGCTCCAAGGTCAAGGGACTCCAGCAAGACTATGGCAGGGCACGTGATGCCCATGAGCTCCATGGGGTAGCAGCTGCCACGAGCTGCCTATTCTACAATGAACTGGACCAGTTTCTCAGACAGGAGCCCGGTAGCCCACCACACCGGGGGCAAGTGAAGGACTTGGCTGAGGACCATGGAAGCCAGTTTGAGCCAGAGGGGGCCCCAACTGAACTTGAGGTGCACATTGATGTGGGTGGTGAGAGCAGCCAGCCAAGCACCGCTCTACCCATGAGCCCAGAGCTCATTGCCAGTAGAGGGTAGCCCCCGACGAGCAGCCCCAAAGACGAGCCATGGAGCAGGAGACAGCCACCTCAGCGGGAACATTGTGCCAGACATCAGGCATCCCACTTGGTGAGTGTTCCCCCTACAAGGCAGGGAGGCCCAGGAGTGCAGGACATGGGTCCTGAGGGGGGCAGGACATGGGCCCTGGGACAATGGGACTTGTGCCTGGGGGTGGGAGCACAGTCTCTCCCATGCATGCATGCCACAGGAGGCATGTCGAGACAGGGTCCCTTGCCCAAGCAGGATGGGGGTCCCTCAACAAGGGTGGCAATAGGCAGACTTGGCAGCATGCAGGGCAGAGAGCCTTCAGCCAGCATGGCTGTCACATGGGAACAGGAGACTTCCCAAGAACAGCTCACTACCTACTGTGGGCCACAAGGCCAGTTTACAGAGCCCACACAGAGCTGGAATCCTGCCAGCTGTCAGGGCAGGGGTGTTTGCAGCTCACAGGCTGCACACACCAAGGCTAGTAGGCTGACACCTAACTGTTCTCTTTTTTGCCCCTGCAGCTCATCTGGCCACCCGCCGTCCGTCGCCTGGGAGCCCACCACTGGCCATAAGGTGGAGGCGGAGAGCCCGGCCTACCACGGCCAACATCCTTACTGCCATGCTGGAGCTCGGGCAGTAGGCTGAGGAGTCCTCCAGGGCCTGGTGCACTGCACAATCCAGGCGCCAGGATGCTGCGGTCCAGCACCTCCAGTGCTCCATCAACGCCGACGACCATGTCACAGCAGCCCTTGAGCACCGGGCCACACCTCTGGAGCGCCAGGCCACAGCTCTGGAGCACCAGGCAATGGCCCTTGAGGGCGTGCATGGCACACAGCAGCAAGCTGGAGGAAACCTTGCCCCCCAGGCTGGGACCGCACCTGCTGCACCCAGGGACCCTGGTGCCCCTCACTGCCACCGCCCCCGGACCTGGGGTGTCCCTGGTGAAGGCCATGGCACTGTGGGCCCTGCCCCAGTGATGGCTCCCCCCTTAAATGTCCCCCCAGTTGTCACCAAACCACCACCTCACATCCCTGTGCCGCCAGTTGTGCCCGCACTCAACCCTTCCTGTCTCCCCAGTTCCACCTTTCCATACCCCCTTGTTGTAAATAAAAACAGTTCACGCATGTTCAAAGTTGTTGTGTGTGTTATTGGGTTGGATTCAGGATGTGGGTGGGTTGGGTGGTGGCTGGCTGGGGCAGAAGGGGGGAGCAGGCAGTGTGGTGGGGCTCACATGGTGATGTGGGTGACATCAACAATCCCCCCACACATTGGAAAGCCCAGGGCAGTGAGGCCAGTGATGCTGTCCTTCAGCACTCCCTGGGTAATGAGGTGTGGCCTCAGGACTGGCTGATGTTGTGAGCAACCTGCAGCAGCAGTTCCCTGATGGTGGCCTTCCTGATGCTGATGAGATGGGCACTGGACCTGTGGGACTTGGGAGTGACCATCTTCCAAAGAGTGATGGCCACACTCTTGTCCTTAGGGATGCCTGCCCTCAGCACTGTATGCTTTTGGCGTAGGACTGGGGTGGGCTCGGTGACGAGGGTGATGGTCCTTCTGCTAATCTGGAGGTTCCTCCTCCAGTGCTTGCTGCTCCAGGTTCCCTGGCCAACCTGTTCCCACGGGTCTGTGCTGGTGTCCAGTGCTGAGAGGGGGTACAAAGAGCTATTGGTACAATGGAGGGATCATCAGTAGGTGGGGGGCACAACCTAGTGAGGTGTGGCACTTTATTTCTACACAGCTGTGGGCCCAAAGCTAAGTACCCTCGCACCTGAAGAAGAGTGCATGATATTTGTCTACTGGCATAAGTACACATATGACAATGCATAAGCTATTGCTATAGGGAATTATGTTCTGGGCCTGGCCTCTTTGCACTAGAAGTCCCCCAATTGCAGCCCTTTCCTTTGACCTGCCTCGCTCATAGTCATCTGTGCTGGGGGCCTTTGGCCTAGTCAGACTGGCCTGAACAGGTTGCTCTTTATCCAGGTCGACTGACCGTAGCATTCTGCCACTAAAATCCAATCCCTTGTATCTCCAAATTCCAATATGTGATCTGTCTGGGCACCATGGAGACAAGCACAGAAAGGGTCCTCTGGCATTCCTTATCTGTTAGGGGCTGCTACTGGCCCTCTTCCAGGCCTTCTGGTAGGGCACAGCAAGTGCACACTTATTCTCTTTCCCCCCCCCCCCCATTATAGGCATAGTGAGCTATCTGTGTCCCAACATTGTTAGGCCTCAGCCACGGGGTTCTTCCACAGTGCTGTGAGAGCCACTGAGATAATGGTCCGGAGCTCAGCTCTGGGCTCATCAGGCTGAGGGAACGTGTATCCCACAGCAGGGCAGCACCCTGCAGTCTACCAGCGGGACTACCAGGTGCTTGAGGATGGTGCGGGAGACGGGGCAGCTGTAACCATCTCTCTTGCAAGTGCTTGGGCATCACGATGGACAGGGAGGGGCTGACCATTCAGCCCATAAGTGATTGGCTGGCAACCCGGCTGGCAACATGGCTGGCAACATGGCCCAGTGAGCCGGGCATGTTGCCACACCTCCTATGCTGCCCCTCTCCTGGAATTGAAATGGCATGTCCACACACAGAGCATGCTATTTTGATTTGAAGGGATTCCCTTAATTTGAATTAACAAAGTGTTAATTTGAATTAAATTATTTTGAAATAAGGATTTGATTTTGAAATGAGTTATTTCAAAAAGGGTTCTTTTGAAATAAAAGTTACTGTGCAGACATAGCCTTATAGTGCTAAAATTGTGTTAAGAGTGATCTTACTGTAATGACTTTATGACACATGGTCTTTGAAGAAAGAATGGGTCCATGAATAAGGACCAGGGAATTGGACTCCCTTAATGACTCTGCCCCAGCTAACCTCCCCAATGAGATGAGGAAAGGTTAAACCTGCCGAGTTCAGTGTCCTCCACAGACTAGACCCACCCAGACATTACAGTGACTAAATGGGGACAGGGGAAGTGCAGGAACCTTCCTGTCCTGGGGCCCAGACAGAGCCGTAACTACGGCTTCGGGTGTCCAAGGCAGGAAACCAGAACGGCACTCTGTCCCCCATCCCCTGCTCCCAGACCTGGGCCTGATCCATCCCAACAGGAGGGAGATGCCTCCTCCGGGTGAAAGTGGCTAAAGACCTGGTGGGGAGGTGCCTCCTCACCTGCCAGGCAAGAGTAGCCAGGGACATTCAGGGCAAGACTCAAGAAACTCCCCCAGCCCCTGCCTGACTCCAGGAGGAAAGTGCCAGGCAGGGTCTGGTGGCCGCCCTTTAAAATTCCCCACCCGGGTCTTTGCCCCATTCACCCCACCCTAGTTATGGCTCTGGGCCCGGATGCCTGCTGCGTCCTCATCCGGGGTCTGGCTGCCTGTGTTTGCCTAGGGCACGGGCCTCTCTGCAGCCCATGCGATCACCCAGCCGGGTGGGGTGCAGGGGAGAGGCAGAGAGAATCTCACCAAAGGAGGCTTTGAGGAGGAAGAGAAGCAAGAGCAGAGGCAGGAATCGCTGCCTGGAAGAAGCAGCCGCAGCAAGGAGCTGAAGGGGACTGGAAGGACCCATCCCCACAGCCCACACGGTACAGCTGTAGCTAATGGGATCAGGCAGGACTAGGGTTACCAGATACCAGAGCATGGAAAGGAGGACAGGGAAGTACTAGGAGGAGGACATGGCAGGACACATAGAGAAAATGTAGTATTAGTGTAATATTCTTCTGGTTTTAGGGGGCTCTGGCATGCTCCTAGCCTGTCAAATACGTAGTGAGCTACTAGATAGCAAAGGTGCTAATGGAGCACATGGGGAGCTAAAGACAAGGTTATTGTAGAGAACTTAAATGAATTCTTTGCATCAGCCTACACTGCAGAGGCTGTGGGGAAGATTCCCCCCCCCCCCATCCTGATATTTCATACTTGCTATCTGGTTACCTTATTCAGATCTGTCACCCCAAGAGAATAGCTGTGATGCAGGTTATAAGTGCCTGCATAAGAAAAATCCTGAAACACTGGGATTGTTTCTACAAAATCAGGACATTTGATTATGTGTCAATAGAAGAGATTTGGGGGGGGGGGGGGGGGGGAAGATAAACAGTAATAAGTCACTAGGGCCAGATGATACTCACCCAGGAGTTTGGAAGGAATTCAAATCTGTAATTGCAGAACTACTGTCTGTAGTATATAATCTGTTGCTGAAACAAATGTCTGTATCAGGTAGCTGAAAGAGAGCTATTGTAATGCTGAGTTTTTGAATGGAGTCCAGAGACAATCCTGGCAATTACATGCTGGTGAACCTAACTTCAGTACTAGACTGATTGGTAGAAGTGATCAGAAAGAACAGAATTAGCAGCCACAGAGATTAGGATGATTTGTTGGGGAAGAGTTAACAGCTTTTCCAAAGGGAAATCATGCTTTGCCAATCTGTTAGAATTATTTGAGGTAGTCAATATGTATGTAAATAGCTCTCCACACGTGACTCACCAGATGGGCAACTCTTGTGATGGAACTGGGCAATTGCTCAAGTGGCTACTGTATCTGATGGTCTGTGCACCATCTCTCACGTGTTTTCTAGTCCTTCGCGCTTTTAGACCTCAGCCCTCCAACAAAATCCTCTTACTCCTGCTGTTTCCAGGGTATGGTCCAGCTCAGGCCAGCCCACTTGGAAGCAATGACCAGCACCAGTCCTTTCACTATCCACTGGTGGTTTGGAGAAGCCAGGTCGGACCCAGGCCCACTCACTTCTCAAGGCCCCAGTCCAAGGACCCTATGAGCTCCACCTGAGTGCTGCCCTAACCCCCTACTCAAGTTTGGCCATAGTTCCTCATGTCTCCTAGGCCTTTCCAACACACCCCCACTCACCCCACAGTTACTGTCATCCTTGTATCAGGGCTGCATTCCCACCAATCGCTAGCAATTCCCGGTGAGTTGTCCAAGCCTACCACATACCTTTCCTCCTTGAAGGCCACAGAAAAGCTGCCGCAGAGCTAGGGATGCAGCCCTGCTTATGTCCAGGCTCATCTGCCTTCATTGCCAGCACCTACCAGCTTCTACTGACCACTTTTTCATGCCTGGGTTTTAACCCGTTCAGCACCAGAGCAGGGGAGTCACCCTGCTGCAGTGTACTTGGATTTTTGGAAAGCTTTTGCTAAGGTCCCTCACCCAAGGTTCTTAAGGAAACTAAGTAGTCATGTGCTAAGAAGGAGGATCCTCTCTTGGATCAGTAACTGGTTAAAAGTTAGGCAGCAAATACAGATAAAAGGTCAGATTTCACAATGAAGAGAGGGAAACCTCAGGTCCTCGAAGGATTTGCACTAGAACCTGTGCTATTCAACATAGTCAATAAGCTGGCAAAGTCATGAACAGGTACATGTCAAAGCTTGCAGATAATTCAAAATTATTCAAGCTAGTTAAGTTCAAAGCTGACTGTGAAGAGTTACAAGGGGATCTGTGGCTGAGCAACAAAATGACAGATGAAATTCAACAGTGTTAAGTGCAAAGTAATGTACGTTAGAAAAGCTAATCCCAACTACATTACATAATGAGGGGTTCTAAATTAGTTGTTCCACCCCAGAAAGAGATCTTGGAGTTAACACAGATAATTCTCTGAAAACTTAAGATTAAGGTGTGATAGCAGCCAAAAAATTGTAACAGAATGTTAGGAATTGTTATGAATGGGACAGATATTAAGACAGAAAATATCATAACATCACTACGTAAATTTATGGAGCTACCATGTTTTCCATACTGTAGTTAGTTCTGGTCAGCCCATCTCAAAAAAGATATAGTGGATTTTGAAAAGTTTCTGAGAAGGGCACCAACGATGATCAGTGGTATGGGACAGCTTCCATAGAAAGAGAAAATAAAAAGCTTAGGGCTGTTTAACTTAAAAAAGAAATGATTAAGGATTGATATGATGGAAATCTATACAATTATGAATGGTGTGGAAAAATTATTATAAAAGTGTTATTTCTCTTTTCCCACAATACAAAAACCAGGGGAACCCAATTAAATAAATAAATGGCAGGTTTAATACAAACAGAAGGACACACTTTTTCCCACAATACACAGTTTATCTCTGGAACTCATTACCATAGGCTGCTGTGATAACTGAAAGTAAACTGCACTCAAAAAAAAAAAAAAAGAACTGGATCAGTTCATGGAGGATAGGTTCGTCAATGTCTGTTTGCCAAGATGGTCAGGAATGTAGCTGTACGCTCGAGTTGACACTCAGCCTTTGACTGACAGAAGCTGAGAACTGGAGTGGGTGGATCTCTCCAGAATAATAAAATTTAGGTGAAGCAGATTGTTGAGTATAAGGGATTCTCCAGTATTACAGGAAATCACTTAACATTAAAATGGGCAGGTGACACCTCAGTCAGTATTTTTGTTTTCATTTTGCATCTTTTCCATTTATTATGTCAGTTACTGTAACAATTTCTAACCTTTCTTACAGGTTTTACAGTTAACTGGACAATTAAGGTGAATTGTTACAGTAGCAAATTATTTCTTTCCTTCCTTTTCCTCTCCCATTGTTTGTCTATTTAGAATACAAGTTCTCCAAGGTAGGACAATCTCTCTTTTTTGCACAGTACTTCATATAATGTGACCACTATCTTGGTTGAGCCACCAAAACCTAAATTAACAGTCAAACATCAAGTAGCTTTCCCTCTTATGCATTGTGGTAGCCACTGTCAAACAGTGAGCAGCAACCAGTCATTTATGGTTTCAGGGAAATTGTTTTTCTTTGATGTCCATCCAGTCCACCTGTGTGTTAATCATAAGACCTTTTGTCTTGGTGTAGATTCCTCAGGCACTGAGAAGACCTGGGGCTCATCAGCCTCTGAAAGCTCATTGGGCATATTCCTCAGATGAGGTTCTTCCCCTGAAACAGGTAGAGGGTCACCTCTATCCTTTCCAGTAGTACGAGGCAGAGAGCTCATTTCATGAATCACCCATCAGCAGCAAAATATGCCTTCAGAGAGCTTTAGAGGGGGCACTAAAGCCCAAACTGCTATGTTTTTCCTTCTAATTTTGCTAGCATCCTAGAAATCCTACCTCTCTCCATAATCAGAGTCCCCTGGTCTCTGCCCTTCTCCCTCTTCCTTAGAACATGGAGCCCAGGGACTGAGTCCTGTTCTGAGGAGAGAAACACTGGCTCCCCTTGTTAGTAACACAAGAAGTAACCTCTGGAGTCTCTTCACTTCCTTACCCAGCAGGTGCCAGGACCCTGAGCAGAGCTGAGGAGCAGCTTCCTGAGGAAAGGCTGGAACCACTTAGGCCTTTCAGGAGGCATTCAGGGGAGAGTGTTTCTCAGAGACATGTGCATCGAATATCCCCCATAAGAGGCAGCACAGGCCACACCACAGTGGAAGAACCTGACCATGAAAGAGACAGCAGCCAGAAGAAGACCTCAGAGGGGATACAGGGCACATCCAAAGCCCCATGCCCAGAGAAGAGGTAAGCCCAGAAATAGCCCATACCCCTGCTGTGTCTGTAGGGAACGATTCAAGAGGCAGACAGACCTGAAAAGCCACAAGAGAAATGTTCCTAAAAGACAAAAAATGTGTTAGTGCAATGAGTGTGGAGAGAGCTTTAAGAGAAAAAAGAAGTTCAGGAGACATGGGAAAACACACCGAAAAGAGAGAGCCCATCCCTGTGCTGAGTGTGGGAAGATATTTAACTGGGCATCACACCTCATGGCCCATCAAAGAATTCACACAGGAGAGAAGCCCTGTCACTGTGCTGAATGTGGAAAAAGATTCTTCCAAATATCAGCTTTTACCGTTCACAAGAGAATCCACTCAGGAGAAAGACCCAATGCCTTTGCTCAGTGACTCTTCCTGCACCATGAGTGTGGTAAAAGATTCAACCTACAAGAACATCTCATGAGTCACCAGCAAATACATGCTGGGGAATGGCCCCATTGCTGTGCTGAGTGTAGGAAAAGATTCAGTCTCCTTCAGAGTCTCAGGAGACATCAGAGAATCCACAGTGCAGGGACACCTCATTGCTGTGCTGGGCTTGGGAAAACATTCAGTTATATAGAACATCTCACTAGACGTCAGTGAGTCCACACTGGGGAGAAACTCCATTACTGCATTGACTATGGGAAGGGCTTTGTCAGGCTACATCATCTCACTAGACACCAGAGAATCCCCTCGGGAGAGCGACCCTGTCTCTGCACTCAGCGCAGGAAATGCATTGCTCAATCATCATCTCTTACTAAACACCAGAGAACCTCCAGGGTGGAGACTCCTGACCCTTGTGTTTGAGGAGAGACATCTGCCTCACTGGTCTCCCCGCAGCCAACACACAGGAGAGAGACCCTGCACCTGTCCTGAAATGGCTCCCACCTCCCCACTGACCAGGCACTAGATCAGGACCTGTTCTTATGTTCATTTATTGCCTTCTAAGTAAATTTTGTTTGTCTGAATGCAGAAGCAACCAAGAACAAAAGGAGTATTTTCTTAGCTTATACTGGCCCCTACTCACCTTCCTGCCTCTTTAGTCAACACCAGACTCAAAGTTCTCCGGCTTTTTCCATGTCACACAGGCTCCTGGCTGGCTTTTCTTTCTTCTTCTCCCTTGCCTTTCTCACTCTCTTTTATCTGTGAACTTAGTATCAGTGTGTTCTCTCAGGGTATGTCCACGTGTTAAAGGTTATTTCAAAATAAGTTATTTCAAAATGAGTAATTTCAAAATAAAGTCCTTATTTCATAATAAGTTAATTTGATTTAAAAAAAAATTCTAATTTGAATTAAGGGAAGCCCTCAAATCAAAATAGCATGCCCTGTGTGTGGACATGATATTCTGATTCATCACAGGGGCAGCATGGGAGGTGTGGCAACATGGTCCCCTGGCAGGGCCATGTTGCCACCCAATGTCCTGGCTGGCTCTCACCTGGAGAACCAGGAAGGGGAAAAAATCTGCTGCCCTGCCTCCCCTGGTGCTGGTGGTACAGGGGCAGAGGGACCGTGGGGCACCTCTGCTGCCAGTGGGATGGTGGGCGGGGTTCCCAGCTGGCCTTGCTGCCCAGTCTCTGTGGCTGCTGGCCGGGCAGTGGGTGTAGGACCTGGTTGGCCGCACTGTGGGTGGACAGAAGGAGCAAAGGTCTCCCACACACCCCAGTCCAACAGCCCCTGGCTGGGGGAGTGGACATCTCCCCTGGCCACTTGCAGGCAGCCAGAGGCTGAGCGATGGGGTGTCTCACCAGCAGTAGGGGTGCAGGGTGTCCATTGAATCCTGAGAGTGGGTGGGCAAACTGCAGCCCCAGTTCCTGACCCACTGGCCCTGTTGCTGGCTGGGGGTGGGTTCAGCCCCGGTGGGGCAGCAGATGCCCGACCCACTCGCCCCACTGCTGGTTGGGGGTGGCTGCAGTCCTTGCGGGGTGGCAGGTTCCCAGCTGGGGGCAGCTGCAGCTCCTGCAGGGTGGTGGGAGCCAATGTTCCCTCTAAGGTGATGATGTGGCTGAGCAACTTATGGGTGCAGGTGAGCAACTTATGGATGCAGCTGAGCATGTTTCCCAACTTATATGGGTCCTTCCCCACTTCCTGCTGGCCCCCAAAGCATATCCATAACATGTTCAGCTGCATCATCAGCTTAGAGGAAGACTGCTGTCATTACCATATTGTGTCATGGAAAATGGTAATGATAATGAATGCAGCATTAAAACACCACAACATTATGTGTTTTTTTAAATTATTTTAAAATTTAAAAAATTACCAAAATGTCTTATTTTGCTGAAAACTGATTTTTCCCAGTAAAGAAACATTTTTCATGACCCTTTCATTAATGTTCATGAGACTAAGAGAAGTAAAAATACCCTAAATTTGCAAATATAAACTCAAAAAACACCTAAAAAGTAAAAACAAAGTTGACATGTTGCTTTTTTTTATTTTCCACATCAGCCCATTTTACAATTAAAAAAAAAAGGTCCTACATTGTTTCTGACCAATTCAAATGTGCTTTTATTTGTTTTACTTAATTAGTCCCTGTTAGTATTTTATTCACAGTATACTTTATTTTCTTTCATTTTATTAGGGTTTTCTTCCTGCTCCTCCTTGCCCCCCAGTGTAACCCTTCTATAGACACTAATGGTCCCCTCACCCCCACCTTGCATGCAAAAAAAAACAAAAACCCACCAACACTGGAGCTCAAACCCATGATCTTTTGGCTATGAGACTGTTGTTTTACCCACTATAGCACAGAAATTAATCTTGGCTAATATTCTTCGTGCCAGGGGAACTCTATGTCCCACTCCTCTGTGTTTCCTGTGTACAAGAGACAGCCTCAGGGTCATGGGTTTGAGTCCTGTGTTAGGCATGTTTCCTTTTCTTCTTCTTCTTCTTTTTTTTTTTTTTTTTTTTTAACATTCTATTCATAAGTAACATGGGGGCGGTGAATCACCTATTTTTAGAATGCCTGAGGATGACGGCCAGTCAGGACATGAAGGTAAAAAGGAGGACGTCCTCCTTTTGCCAAATGTCTGGCAAGTCTAGTCCTGGGGAATCTGCTTGCTCCTTCACAGGCAGGAGTGGGAGCCGGGGGGTGGGGGTGAGCATTCCCCGAGTCTTGCAGCTGAGCGCCTCCTCCATGGGCCCTCCAGCCGACTTCCGCAAGTCCCATGAGCTCCCCTTCCCCTGGGTCCCCAACCCCCTCATGCCACTGCCCCCGCTGTCAGAGCCGCTTCCATGCGGAGTGTCCCTCTCACTGCCACCATTCTTCTGGGTGGCAGGAAGCTGTGCTGAAAAGTTTAAACTCTCCCGCCCTGAGCACATTCAGTGGAGATTTTAAACTCCATGGAACTGTTCCCTGCCAACTGGAAGAATGTGTGCTCCAGCCAGAAGGACCAGAAGCTGAAGCCCTTTGCCAGGGGCGGTTAGGCATGCGTGGAGGAGTTGGGGTTGCTGCGCACACGCACATGCGCGCAGCTTAGAGGGGACATTGGCAGGAGCCTAACCCACTTACCTCAGTGTTGGCTGTGGGCAGCTGCAGCCCCCATGGGATGGTGGGAGTCTGACCTGCTTGCCCCTCTGTCATCTGGGGATGGCTGCAGCCCCCACAGAGTGCCGAGTGGCCAGTTGGTGGCGAGTGCAGCTTCTGCGGGATGGTGGGAGCCCAAACCACTCACCCATTGGCAGTGGGGCAAGAGGGATGGGCTTTCGCTGCCCCATGGGGGGTGCAGCTGTCCCTAGCTGGACATCAGCCACCCTAAGTGTGATGCAGCCACCCCCAGCTGGCAGTGGGGAGAGCAGGCGGGGGAGCCAACATCCCCCCTTGGCTGCCAGCTTGCAGGGGGAGCCTGGAAAGGGGAACTGGCACCCACCTGCACCCCCCTCCACCTCCGCTCAGCATCCTGGTGAGAGCACTGATCAGCTCCCCGGCCAGGGTGCTCGGGGGGGACTTCCTCCCAGGGTGCCATGCACTTTTGGAGGAAGGTCAGTCTGTTATAGCGATATGTGTGACATACCGACATAACAGAGCCAGCTGGGGTTATTTCGAAACCACAGTTTTGAAATAACCCTCATTTTGATACAAAACTAGGTTTCATTGTATCAAAATGATTTTCCGTATTTCAGAATAAGGGAGCTTCTTATTTCCAAATAAGGAAAACATCATCTGGATGTGTCTATTTTTTTTAAATGGAAACAACTGCTATTGTTTTGATTTAAAAGGCTTATGTGGACATAGCCTCATAGTCTTGCACACCTAAATGTTTTAGTTCCTTTTGAATTGTTTTAGCAAGCAACAGACTGTCCTATCAGGATGCAAAGGACGTGTCACATATAACACCCTTTCCCTTAGACTTTCAAGTGCAGAAAAGCATTGCACAAGGTAAACCTCATCATTTTAGAATGCCATAATCTTTGTCCTTCTGTGAAATGAAAAATGTTAATCAAGAAGACTTTGAGGTGACTTTATTTAATTGTCTCTAATCCACGCAGAATGTGATGCTGACATCCATTAATTATCAGTGAAGCCTGAGGCTGTGGACAGCTCAGTTATGCATTCCTGATATCCAGTTGTACCTTTCTCATTGTTACTACTAGCAACTGGTGAGGTGTCTGTTTAATGGGTCAGTTTTCCCCAGTATTGATCTTGTGCTGGACCAATGAAATAGAAGTTATATCTTTGTTGAATGGGGAGAATAGATCCCTAACCAGGAAGAGACTCAGGCTGTATCCCTGTTCTCCATTTAAGTATACAGAACTGCACTGAAACACATCCAGTGGAAATACTGGGAGTTTACCTTCACTTCATTGTAATTTTTGTTTTCTATAATGATATTTGTTAGATCCACTGGTTCAGATTCTGCATCTGCAGATTCCTTCTCACTCTTTTGCTTCTTGTCAGAAACTTTCAGCAACTGAAGAGAGGTCAGTTTCCATTTCACTTCCCAAAGCATGACCCAAGTATCCATGAGAACCTTACTCTCAAAACAGATATCAACCAATTCCCATCCTTCCCTTTCTGGAAAACTACCACAGAATGGCCAGGTCTACACTGGCTGTGGAATCCGGTGGCAGTCGAAGGGAGATACGCAAGCTACATAAAATAACTTTCTTTGGGCATAAGCTTTCGTGGGCTGCAACCCACTTCATCAGATGCATCAGATGAAGTGGTTTGGAGCCCAAAAAAGCTTATGCCCAAAGAAATCTGTTAGTCTAAGGTGCCACAGGACTTTCCCTGTTTTTTGCAGAACACAGACTAACATGGCTACCCCTCTGTAAAATAACTTGTATAACTCCTTTTGACTTACTAACACCTATTTACCAGAGTGTTTCCACTGCGCTGAGTTGAAAGGAAGTGTCCTTCCTTCCACTCAGTGCTACCCTTCTTGAGGGGGTGGGCTTTCTGCTTTGGCTTCTGGGTCAATTGAGCAGGTCTTTGCTGACCGCTCAATTGAACCAGAAAGATTGAACTGATGGTGGGAAATAGACTTAGTCATTGTGGAGTCGTGTGGCACTTTATGACTAACAGATTTATTTTTCGTGTGAGCTTTCGTGGGAGAAAATCCCACTTTGTCAGATCCTTTGAAGATGGGTGAACTTACAGAATGGAATGAAAATAAATGCAATAGGGTGTAAAACATAGCCTCTGAGGAAGTGGGATTTTCTCCCATGAAAGCTCATGCGATAAATAAATCTGTTAGTCTTAAAGTGCCACACGACTCCTTGTTTTTTTGATGGACTAGACTAACCCGGCTATCCCTTTGGTAATTAGTCAACGTCATTGTTGTAGTGGTTTCTTCCCCTGAGGACAGAACAATACATTTCCTGCAAACTGATTTCTCCCAAACCATTTTTCTCAGCTTTACTATATCTCTAGAGTGAAATTTGACAGACTGAATTTGTAAGGCGTCTTTCCTGGCACTGATTATAGAGTTATTAGTCATAATGAAATGCAAGCCATTAATTCATCCACTACTTCAGCCATCCAGATTTCTTGTTCAAATTTCAGAGATCCAATCTTCAAACCCAATTTTCCCTCTCTTTGGAGGGGTGCCCTTGTCTCAATCATTGTCTCCATCTGAGATGAGTTGGCCAGTTCAGGTTTAGACCCCCTTAGTCCCTAGCATTTTTAGTGTGACTCGTCTAATCACTGTAATGTTTGAGACTGTGTCACTCATCCCTATGTGTATCACAGGTCCTGTTACACATTCAGTAACCAAACTTCCACTGTTATTTACCTGCACCGATCTAAACAAAGTGTGGGACTGATCCTAACATTTCACTGCCATCTGGGCACCCCCCCCCCATTGTCCCAGGTAGGAGAGAAGCTTTCATTGGATCCTGTGACAGTATGCATTGGCTTGCCTCAAATGTATAAGAGTCATTGCTGGGGCTGCTTGTGTCACAGTACCCACATTTAACTAAACTATTTCCTTTAATTTTTGCATTGCCGGTTCCCTGGATTTGCAGACAACATGTATCAGTTGTTCCCATTGTTCAGTAAGGACACAAATCAGCTTTGACTCCCCTCTTTCATACCGGACCCAGAGCAATCCAGTGCAGTATTTTGTGGGATAGTATTGATTTGCTTCATGATCTTTGGGAACAAATGATTAAGTCCCTAGGATGCAATATCTCCATCCCATAATGCCATCCATATTCCATAATTGTCATACCATTTTTAAAAATCCCTCAAATTCAAATGGCACTTTTTGGTCTTTGCCATATCTGATGGGAACACAGAGCCCATGTATCTCTATGCTATTTGAATATTGCAAATACAGGACACAAGAGTGTTCTGTATTTGCTGACCTTCAGGAAGTTTGACAACAAGCAGGCGCATAAGAAGTTTTCTGAGAAATGTGGCAAAAAATAATTCAAGGTTCATAAAAAAACAAACAAGGAGTCCTGTGGCACATTTAAAGACTAACAGATTTATTTATCACATGAGCTTTCATGGGAGAAAATCCCACTTCCTCAGAGGCTTTGAAGATAGGAGAACTTACATTTAGTTTTGGGAGGTTTTGAAAGAGCACCTTAATGGGTAGCTACAGTAGTTGTCCTGTCCTTGAGGTTGTAGCTCTCAGCACTCCTGAGACTCATGTAGTACTTGCTGTACATTTATCAATATGGGCGGGTGGTTACCTGAATCTAGGAATTCCATGGTGCTTGGTGCACATTTATAAATAGGATTAGATGTTCTGCTGAAGCCAGAGATTACCAAGACATGCCAACAACGAAGGGCAGAGTGAGGGCAGTCCGCTTCAGTGGTGTTACTGAACAGGGCAGTCAGTGAAAGGATGCAAATTAGACCTTTGAGTGGACAAAATTGCAGAAAACTGAAGTGCAAAATCCCTCCAGGCAACTTCATACCCAACTTTGTGACTCTTACTGCAATTTCTTGTAGTATCCTGTACAAACCTTATTGAATTAAGTTCAGCATCCTTGGAGCCAATCGTATTTGAATAGTTTATGTATGTTTGTGGGCCAGGGATTGTATGTATTCTATTGGGGCCACAGGCAGCCCTCCTGGAACTAAGAAGAGCAGGAGCCAATTAGGCAAATTGACTCTCATTGTACCTCCTCCTAAGAGGCCTCACCACTTGGAAAGACTTATATCTAGTGCTTCAAATGAGATTCTCCCATGATCAACAGACAACGAAATGCCTTTTGGTTAAATAGTCTGAGTTTGAAATGACTCAAGGCCTTTTTTAGCAGCTAGTGGCCAGGACTTCTAGGCCATGGAATGCCAATTCTTAGGGAAAGATTGGAAGGGCAGAGGTCCCATAAGACTATATTCTTGTTGTGTGGAAACACTATTATTACCTTAATTATACAAGACAACTCCTGTGCAAGGTTTTGAATGACTGCTCACCTGGCAGAGCCCATATTGGGGTTGAAGTAGCCTCTAAGTATCTTATTAGCATGCATATAGGTTCTTTTACAGTTTTTAGAATGTTTGTAATGCTTTTACCTTCGTGGGTTTTTCTTTATTTTATTTTATTTTATTTTATTTTATTTTATTTTATTAAGCTGTGTGGTAACTTGTGCCTTTAGCAATCACATTGTCTACTGTCTCAGAGGAACTGGCCACAGGTGATGGCTTAGGTTGCCTGGGTCTTGGTGGAGATTTCACAGTCTAATCAGGGAACTGTGCAGTCTGGAAACACCATTCAAATGGGAGAGACTTGTATCTCCATTGAAGCAATGGAATGGCTTGGAAGTTAAAAGTCTAAAGTGAGTGCTGCTAGTGGCTCAGAGAGGGCAAATAGAGGTGCAGTTGCTTTGAACTTAAAATGATAAAAGAAGTAAAGGTCCATCCATTTGAATAAATAAATGTATCCATTGTGGGTATACACAGACATGTTGTGTTTCTTACAGGTCAGTGTTTTTGAATTTGGGCCTTTCCCTGCTCTTCCATAGTATGAAATGATTAGGGTACTGATCTGCTCCAAGATGCCATATTGTATGTTGGGAACTGTAAGGAACATTGACTATGCAGATTTTCACAGATTGAAGAGTGGAGAGTCTGGGAGTTTTGAAGCTGTAGGTCAATCAAACTCTACAGCATTTGGGGATCTGTTGCTAGAGAAGACCCATTATGTCCTGGTGCAATTCCCTCTCAAACTGGAAAAGACACAAAATGGACTAAAAGATCTAGCCCAAAATGAAAGGAAGACACTTCCTTTGTATTTTCATTGGATTTTTGGTTTTATAGAGAGACTCCACTTTCCTTAAAATGAAGGAAACCCAGGAGAGGCAGAAGATGCATGGATTACCATTATTTCATCCAATCCTAAAGGTCTGCGACTCTGATATCCTGGAAAGCATGGGATTCTAGAGCGACAGGCTTGGAGGAGTCAGTCACCACTATACCCAATGATAAAGATCCTGTGGAAGAAAATAAGGCAGAAGTGCTGAAATTCGAATTCAGCCAGAAGAAGGTGTGTCAATCACATGCTCCCAAAATGACAACATCATACAAGGGCCTGATTTTCAGAATGAGAATAAGCAGCAGTCCCTGGAAACCAGAATCTTTTCACAGGTCTCAAGTGAGGGAAACTAAACAAATCACTTGTTGCCTTGCCCAAAATTTATCAGGGTTTCATCTTCTTTCAGATTGGTCTTTCGTTCTCTAACCATCACTTTAACTCCTTCCTCAGCTCGGCCGGCACCTTGCAGGATACCCCCATGTTCTTCTTCTGTGGGATTCTGGACACACAGCTCTTCCCCTTGCTCTGTGCTGGAGATCAGCACTGACTTATAGGGTTTGGATTCCTTTATAGGGAACAGCATCAGCATGGATTAGATGTTAAGCAAAGAACAGAAGCCCTTCATGCAATATCACATATACTCTTTGTTCCAAGCAGGCAGTCAGCTAGATTAAATATTAGAAATTGTTTTTGATGGAGGGAGAAATTGTGGCTTATGGTCAATTCTGCCAACACCAGGGAGTGGCTGGATATTGAGTTTCAAACAAACTGGCATGTGTGGAAAGGCAGAACTGGAGTGGAATGCAGTGTCTTAAGGCAGAGAGGGGACAGATGTGGCATGTGATGGATTGCTTGCCTTGGCCTACAACTGTAACTCTCCTATGGCTCAGTCCTTTCATCCCCCTTCCCCTTCCCACCTCCTGGGTATGTCTGCCAAGCCATTAAACACCCAAGGTTGGAGCTGATCAGATGACTTGGGCCCTGGGAGGATAAAAGTGCTGTGTGGATAACTGGTGTTGGCTGATCTTTCATATTGAAGGCCTGCAGCACACATGAAGATTTCTGCACATGTGATCTTGTAGCCTGAGATTTTTGCCATCTCTTTAGTATCACAGAGAAACAAATAAATAAATTAATTAAAAATAATAAGAAAATATAAAAACCCATATGAATAAGAAATGGTAAGGCAATTCAGCAGAAGTTTTATGGCAAAGCTGGAAAACAGCATAATATGCAGTAATTAAGGGTAAAAAACTCATAAATCAATCATTTAACAGTGTTTTAAAAATAAATAAATAAATACAGAAATACAGAAATAAACAAATAAAAGGACATTCAGCAAGAAAAATGGAGAGATCATAGGGTTAGCAGATTCCATAGGTAGATGGTACATATCTCCATCAGCAGATTCAACAGGAAGTCCTAAGTAGGTCAAGATGGAGGAAGATTCTGAACTTTTGAACTCACTCAGTCCCCCTCCCATCAAGTATTCTAAGGTGCCCACCTCCTGTCAAGAAGACTCATCAAAAGTATTGATTTTTGCCAGGCACTGTGCATGCATTGAGCAGGTGGACAGTGAAGTCACCCTTTTTAATTGGATGAAGATGAACTCACCTCTTTGTGACTGGTCAAGAAGAAGCTGGGAGTGGAAGAAACCGTAAATAAAAAGCTGTGCACAAGGCAGTTCTGCGGAGACCTATCCCACTCCTTACGGGGTTCCACTAGCCTCTGGCTAGGTTCCCACATTCGCATTCAGCCCTAGAGAGAGTAACATCGTCTCTAGTGGAAGCCTGAGAGCTAAGTTTTTGGACTTAGGCTCTGAGAGCTGGGTTTAACTCAGTTTCTGAGAGCGGAGTTTCTGACTTAGTCTCTGAGAGGCAAAAAGGGACTTTGTCTCTGAGCGGTGACTCAGGACTTAATCCCTGAGCTGGGTCTCTGTGCCCAGTCTCAAAAGGGCTTTCCATATACCAACGCTGCAGTCCCAGGGCTTCCAGCCACCGCACCTGCAAGCCACTGCCGTGCCAGAGCTCCGGTCGCCCAGCTATCATATCTGCAAGCCGCTGTCTGCCCTGAAGCCGCGCCGAAGCTCCAGTCATCCAGCAACTGCACCTGCCTGCTGC
Organism: Podocnemis expansa; assembly: GCA_007922195.1. Taxonomy (NCBI): domain Eukaryota; kingdom Metazoa; phylum Chordata; order Testudines; family Podocnemididae; genus Podocnemis; species Podocnemis expansa. The sequence continues at coordinate 59,811 of ML682093.1, forward strand.
TGAACATTCCGAACCGAGCCAGAGTTCCAGTCGCCTAGCAACCAGCCCAGAGCAGAGCAAGGCCTGGACAGAAACCACCACGGATTCCCCACTCTCCATTTAACAGCCTTTTTCGCCGGTTTTTGGGGTAAGAGAAAGGGTCCCAAGGAGGGGAGGAACACCTATAGGGAATAGTATTAGGGGACGCCCAAGCCCTACTAAGTAACTGTTAAGGCAAATTATTTAAGAACAGTAAGACAAGTAACCCAGTTTTAGACCTTAAGGAGTAGCATTAAGAACTGAGATCTCTCCATTCAGCCAGTGACTGGCCCCTCACTTGCTGAATGTTCTTTTAAATACCTCATTGTCTGTGTGTTATAGTTATAAGTTAAGTGTTGCCTTTATGTTTTAATTGTATCTGTAAACCCTAAATGCCTTATGTTGTAGTTATAAGTTAAGTACTGTCTTTATATTGTAATTGCATAGAGTAACTTTGATGCATTGAGCTTAATGTTGAGTAGAGGTTTTTCTTAAAGAGACAGACGCGTTTTATTCATTGCTTACCATAGATATTGTAATAAAGCCGCTTTTGATTACAATGAGTTATTGGCTCTAAATCCTTGTTGTTTTGGGGTCTGTGCTTGATCGGTGGGCTGTAGCCGTAATCCCCACTTGGGACATTTACCCCAGAGTATGGATATTTGTCCGTTTAGGTGAAAAGACCTGATTTGAGTCACACCATTTATTTAAAATTGCAAATTTAAAACCCAGACTGCTGGACAGTCTGAAAATTAGTAAATTACTGAATTAGGCAATTAGATTTTGGGGATCAAATTTTTTGGGGTAACAATCTTTCAGGAGAACTAAAAGTGCTAGAATTCTCTTACATTACAGTGGGGAGCCCTACTGACTCTGGGTAGAAGTGTCTCCCCTTGAAGGAGTTCAGTATTGTTGTAGCAATATTGGTCCCAGGATACTAAGGAGATAAGATGGTGAGGAGAATATCTTTTAAAAGACCAGTTGCTGTGGTTGAGTATAAGCCTGCCTTCCCTGACCTAAAGAAGACCTCTGTGTGGTTCTCTCTTGCCAAGAAAATTTGGCTGGTCCAATAAAAGACATTACCTCACCCACTCTGTCTCCCCATAAAAGGGCTGTTATGCCCCATTAAACACACCTCTATCCATCCAAACCCAAGCACACCCTCTGCCAATCCAACAGACAACCCTAAATCCAACCACCAAGCTCCATGCTCTATTCCAATTACTGTGTCTCTGTGCATCCCCCAATGCACTAGCACCCAGATCTCAGGGAAACAGCTCCACATGTAATGACACCAGAGTCTGGTAATTATCCCACATGACATGTCTGGAAAGTTGCTTTTGCTCCTGGGCCAGCAGCAGCCACTCGGCTGCAGAGAAAAATATAGCCACATTCTCAAATGTCACTGACATCTGAAAGGATATAGCAAAGGTTAGACACTGGTGTTATGTTCACACACAAAGTGCTCATTTCAAAACAAGCAGTTTCGAAACAAGCCATTTCGAAATAAAATGTTATTTTGAAACACCTTATTTCGAAAGACAAAAAAACCGTCTTCAAAATAAGGGAAACAAAATAGCATGTCCACAGTGTGGACATGCCATTGCACTTGGTGGGGGGGCTGCAGACCCCGGGGTGAGAGAAGCCAGCAGGCTCACCCCGCTGGGCTCTTCAGGGGACTGCAGACACCACAGAGTGAAGTGGAGCCAGGCACTTCATGACATGGGTACCTGCAGGGGACAACAGACACCCGCAACATGAAGTGCCCAGCTCCACTTCACGCCACGGGTGTCTGCAGTCCCCCTCTGCTGGCCAGGGGACACACCTCAGCAGCCTGGCGAGGGTGCTGAAGGTTCCCTGGCCAGGGTGCTGAGGGGGTGGCCCTTCCTCCAAAGGTGCTTAGCACCCTGGGAGGAAGGTCGAATGTTGTTTTGGAATAGTTTGTTCCGAAACAACATGCCCCAATGGGGTTGTTTCGAAAACACTGGTTTCGAAACAACTAGTTTTGAAACAACCTAGTTTCGAAAGGGAAGGAGGTTTAAGCCCTTTCGAAACATGGCTCCGGTTTTGAAACAAGGGAACCTCTTGTTTCAAAACCAGAGTATGTCATCTGGACATGCTGTTTCTTACTTTGAAACAACCTCTGTTGTTTCGAAATAAGAAGCCTGTGTGAACACACCCCTAGAGTGCTGTAGCTCAAGCAATACTATCACACGCTTCCAGCTTTGAAGCCTCTGATTGAGGGGAAGAACAAAAGCAATCCCACATGAGATATCCAGCCACACAGTTCAACCTCCCACAGCCCTTTGCACTGCCAGTGTGTTCAGCTGACCCAAAGTGGCCTATCCTGGTCTAGTCACAGCACCAATAGCACAGGTCAGGGCCATAGGAGCCACCAGAATGGATCTGACCATCCAGTCCAGTCTCCAGCACTACCTGTGCCCTCTCTGGAGCTGTAAGGAGCTCCCCTAGTAGCGCCTCAGAGAAAAATCCACCTTTTCCCCGTCTATTAGCCAGTGGATCTCTTATGCCCTGGAGCAGGAGGGTTAAGTCCCTGGCCCTGGACAGTGGCACAGACCAACCCAAAGCTGGCTGGAGTCAAGGGGTGTGAGCAAGCTGGGGGCAATGGTAGACACACTGGAAGTCAAGGAGAAGATTCAGGAAGACCTTGACAAATTGCAGCAGTAGGCCAATAGAAATCTCATAAGGTTCATCAAGGACAACTGCAAAGTCCTGCTCTTGGGATGGAAAAAACCCATGCACTGCTACAGGCTGGGGAGCAATCAGGTAAGTAGCAGCATTGTAGAAAGGGACCAGGGGGTCCTAGTGGATGGGAAGCTGGATATGAATCAGCAGTGTGCTCTTGCTGCCAAAAAGGCCAATGGCATACTGAGCTGCATCAGAAGAAGCACTGACAGCAGATCAAGGGATGTGATCATTCCCCTCTATTCAGCACTGGTGAGGCCGCATCTGGTATACGGTGTCCAGTTTTGGGCTCCCCAGTACAAAAAGGATGTGGACAAATTAGAGTCCAGTGGAGGGCAACAAAAATTATCAAGGGCCTGGGTGAAGAAAGACTGCAGGAACTAGGCTTATTTAGCCTCCAGAAGAGAAGACTGAGGGGGGATTTGATAGCAACCTTCAACTACCTGAAGGGATGCTCCAAGGAGGATGGCGCTCAGCTGGTCTCAGTAGTAACAGAGGATAGAACAAGGAGCAATGGTTTCAACTTGCAGCTGCGGAGGTCGAGGCTGGATATTAGGAAAAACTTTCTTACTAGGATGGTGATAAAGCATTGGAATGGGCTACCTAGGGAGGTGGTAGAATCTCCATCTTTGGGGATGTTTAAGGTTTGGCTGGATAAAACTCTAGCTGGAAAAGTGTAGTGATTGTAGTCCTGCCTTTTTTTTGGCAGGGGGTTGGACTAGATGACCTCATGAGGTCCCTTCCAACCCTGTGATTCTATGAATATAGGCTTGGATCTTACCCAAAATACAATGCTGACAGCTAATCCTTTAGTAACTACAACTATAAGTTTAATATAAAAAGAAAACAAATAAAATATAAGAGATGTTAAAGGGTCAAAGTGAATCACATGCATACAAATGATTTAGAGTCCCTAGAAAGCAAGTCCTTGATGAATGCACAGTTTGCAGGATACTGCAATTCCTCTGGTATTTACCTAGCAGCTGAGTAGGTCCCAATTGTTTGTTCTGCCCCACAAGAATAGTTCCAGAGGGTGCTGTTGATTGCAGACTGAAGACTGAAGACTAAAGACAAGATGGAAGGGGGGCTCCAGCCTTTTATCACCCTTTGGCCCTTCTCATGCCCTCAGGTCTTTGCCAAATAAAAATGGAGTCACATGGTCAGCTTGGTGACTGGCTGAACAGGTTTCCTCCAAGGCCCACTTCATTTGGGTGTTCCTTTGATGGGCTATCAGGACCACTGTTCCCTCTAAGCTGTGCACATTTGTGCACGCACACAGGTCATGAAACCTGCATGCACAAAAAAATAAAGTGTGCACCAAAAATTCAATAGTGCTAATATGGGTGCTCACAAAGAAATGTTTTTGCACACACAAAGAAATGGTTTGTGCACACAGTCTTCAAGTAATTAGAGGGAACATTGATCAGGAGCACAGTGTTTTTGCAGACACCCAATCTGGGAATGCCCCACTCACCAGGCGAGTCGAGGTGAAATCGGATGCCTGTCAATGGCTCCAATTCCTTAGTCAAAGAACAGTTTTTGTAATTAGTGAGTGAGATCATGTCTTCTCGGACATTTCATTATAACCAATGGGATGGTGCCTTAGAACAGCGCATATGAGTACATTATTTAGCAACAATATGTTCAAATGTGGAACTGGGATTTGAGTGGCTATAAGTGACAAAACACTTTTTGAGGCACAATAAGTGTCAAATATTGTACCCTGTTTCTACTTGATACCTGATTTGATATTAGTCTTACTACATGCATGAGCAAATCAAGAGTTGAGCAAACTTCTTCATATCTATATGTAATGTTCTGAATAAGTTATATAAACTGTTGAGTTTTAAGGGGAATTATAATCCAATAAGGAGGACAGCCTATTCAGAGCTGTATAAGAAGTCTTTATTGAAAGAGAACTGAGAGAGAGAGAGGAGACAGACAGGTTTTCCTAGCACCTAAACAACTCTCCCATTCATCACTATGACAACCCCAATGACCCTAGGTAGTCCAAAACACCACATAAACATTTATAAATGAAGAACGCTGTGGGCTGACCCAAGGTCTCTGTACCCAGACATGCAGCCTGCAGCCCAGACATTGGGTGGGAGCAGTGTGGATGGCTTGTGTCAGTGGGACACCTTTCCCCGCTAGATGACACTGGTATGATGAGGGTGCCCTTTGGTAAAGGCTTAGGAATGTACTAAGAATAGCAAATATAGAAACTGAGGCAGGTGGCTGCATAACTTTGATGGCATGTTTTCAAGGCCAGTGCTAGGGTTTCTGGTGCCCCCCTTCTATTTATAAATCGGCGCTCTCCTCCCTCATTAGTATTAATCAGTTTGTTATTATAATAAGAAAATTGCAGTGAGGGGGTGAATATATATTTATTTGAAATTAAAATAAGTACTGAGCAGTAAATACTTATCATATGAACATCAAAAATCAGTTTTTTAGTTATTTAATTAAAAAGGAAAGGTTTTACAAAAGATTAGAATAGTACCTTTCATGTTTTCATGTTTACAAAATTTGCAGTTAATTCCTTGATGTCTAACTGGGCACATATATCGCTCTCAATAGCTACCATGGAAAGGCTTACAAGCTTTTCTTGAGAAATACTTGATTGCAAGTAATTTTTTACTATTTTTATCGTGAAAATGATCGCTCACCACTTGCCACACTGACAGAAATTGTTAGCAATATTGTTAGGGCAATGCTCAAATTTGGAAACGAGAGGTTATTGGATTGAATAAATTTGAGAGTTGCATAAGGATTATGGAATTGGTTTAATTTGTACTTTAACAGATCTTTAAAGGTGCATAACTCATCATATAGTTTGATTGCATTGATGATCTTATTATCACTGACTGATAAACAAGTTGGAAATCATTGCAGTGCTGTTGGAGCTGTTCGTGGTTGGTTTCGGCAAGTTTATGTTGTACAAAAATTTGAATTGATTGTTGTGTTGTTTTAGCTGTTCAAATCTTTCATTGAAGGAAGTCATTGCAACATCCAAAATTGTAAAGAAGGAGCAGCAAGTTATACCAAATGAGTACCTGAGATCTTTTCAGGGGGGGAAAGGCAACATGCTGCATTTATCACAAATAAAAACAAAATGATATCTACCTTATACCTATGCCCCCTCACACACACACTAATCCATGTGCCCAAGCATGCCAGACAATGTTCTGCAATCTGTGTTATTACCAGTCCTGATGGTGCTGTTGCTGGAGTCTGTGCTCGTGTCTGTCCCTGGGGTTTGTGGCAGCTGCCTGGCCAGTGAAGCTGGACAAGAGGAGTAGTAGAGTCTTTGTCAGGCATGAACCAACACTCCTTTCTTCCAGGTGGTGTGCAGAACACTTCCCCCTTTAGCGTTTGGATCTCACCCAGTCTTTATAGCTTTGTCATGCCAGTCCAGGTGCTCTGTGTGACTGTTAGTCAGTGGCAGCTTTTGGGGTAGGTGAAGCAGGCGGCCACCTAGGGCCCCAAGCAATAAGAGACCTGTCTTCAATTTGGTGGACAGAAATGAAAATATAGAAAAATATAGAAATTGTTCCCATCTAGCAGAGATAATAGGGCTAGAAGCCTAAGCACTTTTCACTCTTGGCTCATCAAGGCAAGCTATCATTAGGATCTGTGCTTCATCTGAATGGCAGATTTCAGCATTATCTGCCCATCACCTTCACATTGACATGGTAAAAAAAGCAGGAACTTTTCCAGTGGCCTCAGCTTTTAATTCCTCAGTGTGGACATTTATTCTGCCATTTTTAAATTTTGTAAAATATTGCCTTTTCCTTTTGTTTTTTAATCTGTTCTTTTGCCTTTTCCTTTGATTTTGTGACAATTTTTACTTTGGCTTTGTTTAGCTCAGGTTACCAGGCTGGGCCACACAGGCTGCTCATCTAAATACAGTGCTTCCCTTAGGCAATCATTACACCTGTGTGTGATGTCTGTGCTGTATGTCTTTCCTTTGGAAAGTAATTTTTTAGCTTCTTTTGTACTTACTATTTAATATTTCTGAGAGGGCCAGAGTCTTATAAACTTGAGTACTTCAGAGAATTTCATTGAAATTTGGTGTTTTTTCTTTTATAGCTACACACTAGAAACCTTCTTTTCACTTATTTTTATTTATTATAATTATTTGTAATAATGGCTAGTGAACATAAACCCAAGCCTATATGAAAAATTTGTGTAATTTGACTGCCAAAATTTTAAATGTGGTATTTTAGTTATATTTGAGCCATAACTAATGTTACCACTTTTTATTTATTAATTAATGCTCACACCTTTAAAAAAAAAAAAATGTTCACATTAACTTTATAGTTCCGCATTAGATCATTTATGTTAAGTGAAAGATGATCGACTTACATGCTTCATGATGGGAAGATCTTTAAAAATATCATACCCAAGAATAATCTAGGTGTTCCAGAGGGATAGTCATGTTAGTTTGGTTCAGCAAACAAACAAGGGTCCTGGGGGCCGGTATGGGATAGTTAGGGGTGCAGGGGTGGACTAGGGCCACAGGGAAGGTAGCAGTGGGGGCCTCACAATGGGCCTTCACCTAGGGCCCCCCGTTGCCTGTGTCCGCCTCTGCCATTAGTTGTGGACCTGACCTCTAGCTTGTTTTCTTGATTAGCTCTATTCTTTTGTTTCTGGGGTAGATCCTTCATTACATTGCTTTTAGGGGTGTATTCACATTCTCCAGCAATTGAGATGGGCTTCTCACTTCATCTGGCTGAGCTAGCAGCATGGAGCTGTTCACACAGAGTTGATCAGAACAAGCTGGCAGCTTGGGGCTGGTTCAGACACACATCCACCCTCCATCCACACTGTATACCTATTCATTCCTACACAACATGGGGTACTTTGGTATGCAGTTTCTACATTTACAATATGGAGTATGACATGTTACAGAGATTGGGGGAAAAGTGACATTATACCCAGAGCTTAAAGATAGATAGGGACAAATTTAAACAGCATTAAAAGCTGGGCCTGAGTGGCTCAAGGGCAAGTGCTGTTTCTTCTGCAGTCTAAGTGAACCCCCAAAGGGCAGTGTTTTGAGTCTAGTGCCAACACCAAAACCAGTATGGACAAATGTGTGTAGTTTCAATCCCATGGAATCTGAAACAGTCTTTGAGGTTTACTGCTCTGCTCAGGAGAAGTGGCTAAGAGCAGGGAATGTATTATCCATCAAACTGGGCCCTTGCTGTCAATAGGTATGAGTGACAGTGTGTGTCACTCATACCTATAGACACTTCCCAAAGCATACTGAAAAGAGAGCAGAGAGGACTTTTCTCTGTGTCCTTTTCTAATCTCGAGAGTCCATGGACAAGAAATACACACATGCCTTCAATTTTCTACACAGCTCTGCTCTTCTTTACTTCTGCTGCTGCAACTGTGATGCTTTATGGGCCCAGCTTGAACCAAAAGCAAATGAGGAAACATTTTCTTTTGTCAAATTCCAAAGGGGTAGCCGTGTTAGTTTAGTAAAGCAAGGAGTCTTGTGGCTCTTAAAGACTAACAGATTTATTTATTGCATGAGCTTTCTGATTTGCTGTTGCAGTATGACCTAATCCCATGTCTTGCACTCCCCTGCATTTATTTTCTTCCCATTCTGTAAGTTCCCCCATCTTCAAAGCATCAATGAACTGGGATTTTCTCCTACTCAAAGAGCTCTGGTGTGGCTCTTGGCTCATGAATATTCATGAGTTCATTTGGAATCATATGGTGGTGTACCTCTAATTAATTAAAGGTAGCAAGGTGTGCCACAATAGAGAAAATGTTGGGAACCATTGGACTAAACAGAGCAGCAATCTGCTTCTAAGTTGTCTCATTAAAGATCCTCATGTAGTAAAACAAGCCAAAACAAGCAAGGAGTCTTGTGGCATGTAACATCAGCACACTATAAGCATTGCAAGGGGACACCCCTCCAATGTCCATGCCCCCCCCCCACAATGCTGACCTTGCTTACCATCTTCCACCAGCCCTGCCAGCTTGTGAATATTCCCTCCTGCTTGCTCACAGGGTGGCAGGGGCAGTTCTACTGTAAAAGTAAAAACCTGCCTTTGTGCTAACTACACCAGCTATAGAGGACAGCAGCCCACCGATCACATGTTAACCCTTTACAGAAGGGAGGGAAAAGAAATGCAATAGATTCTTGTTACCTCTGACCCTGAAATCCCAGCACCGTAAGGGTCCAGGAAAAAGTGGTAAGAACAAAGGATTAAACTAACCAACCCTGGGAACAAACTGCCTAAACAAGGGTGCAGTATGGGTACGTACCTGTAAGCACCTATCTATGAAAAGAATTTAATATTAATGCTATATTAAGTGATAGTGATGTAAAAATGCATGCAAGCTTTGTAGTTAAGTGTACTGTTGGTAAAGTTTTGTGAATGTACTAGAATGGTAAATGGGGAAGCTGAGGCAGGAAGCCTCATAATTTCAATGGTATCATTTTACAAGTTTTTCAAGGTTTTGCCTCTGGATTAGACAGTTCCTAATCTTCCAATGTTTTTTTAATGGAAAAAGCTGCACAGCAAGCAATAATATCTGCCATGGCACTCGAACCTTGGGGACCAGGCTCACTTTTTGCAGGTATTGGTTACCAAGTGGACAGCAACGTGGAGCCTGTGGCAAACTTGTGATCAAGTCCAAACCCCACTTGGGTTCTAGAGCAAAACCCTACAGGCTGCAGCAGCAAATTACACCCCAACTGAGCAAATGGTTTTAGCATGTTATTCAGCTTTACAAGAAACAGAACAAATAACAGGGGGAATGGGAGGTTGCGCAGAGACCAGAACTCCACATTACAGCATGGGTCCAGGAACCACTGGGGCCCAGGACAGAACAAGCCCTTCCTAGCACAATGCTACAGTGGGAATGGTACAAATAGTAGCAGGCAAAACCAGGCTTATGGGAGTTTCACCTCTGTACAAGGAGGACGCCCACCTTACTGATGCAGAGAAGACCCCCACCGCCTTTACCAGTTACTACTGGACTGGCTACCTGGGCCTCATCCTATGGTACACTTAGCCCATTGTACAGACGTTATGCCTGGTTCACTGGCGACAGTGCTAAATACTAAGGACTGAACCAGGTGTGGCAAGCAGCAGCTGTGCAAGGCCAGCAAAACATAAAGCTCACCCAGGAAGGGAACAATAAAACCAGCCAATATGCTAAAATAAAAGCTGTCCAGTTGGCAGTAACCAAGGCAATATAATTGGGAAACCAAAGATATATGAAAAAACATCAGTGGCTGAGCTAAATGTATCAAAGCTTAAAGTAGGGCACCCTAATGTACATACCAAAAGGAATATTGAGGAAGCAAAATTAAATGTGGCTGCAAATGCTCTAGAAATTTGTTCATAAGGTGTCACAGGAACCAGAAGCCACAAAAGTGGTTCATCCTTTTTAACACAGTTGGGTCATAAAAAGCAAGGCATCTGGTATAAAAACTAAACTCACCTGTTATCTTTCTTCATGTTTACAGACTCAAATAACCATATAGGGCCTTCTGTGTGTTTTGCTGTGTCGGACATTGGTGCTAAGCAACAGCTATGTTAGCTCTCCTGTGAGCAATCAGCATGAGCACAACCAAAGATGAAGAACAAATCCAAAAAACCTTTGCCATTGGGAATTTTACCTGCGTCTGCAAAGGCAACTATAACATAGCTAATGTAATGTATTTTTGCCATGCAAAATGTTACTCATTGTATACCTCTCATACGTGGTCCAAACACTTGGTTATGAAACGAAATAGTACTCTTACTTTCAATGTAAGCTGGGCAAGTAACACCTTGTAAGTCAAAACTGGCATCACGTGTATAAAACACTTATGTCACAGCATGTGTGGCTTCCCAATTCACAGCTATGCCACAAACACATACTCTTGTTTTGGGGTTATCTACAGGCAACCCAGTGTGGATCAAAAAAGTTGTTTAATATCAGCTAATATTTCTGGATCCAACCCCTGCCAGACACCTTGCAGTTTAACCAGTCCTATTTTTCTTTAGCTTTGTGTTGACCTATAATAAATCCACTCCTTTATCATTCTGCAAATTGATAGTACTCCCACACTTAATGGGTAAAAGATTGTAGGATCCACAGTTTTCAGGAGAATGGATCAGTCCTTATACTAACCATACCTATGAGTTGCAAAATTGTTAACAATGGACATCTGGATGCCTATGCCCCATTATTAACACCCCATCCAGAGACCTGTACTTTTCAGTAAAATGGTTTTATCTGTGTAGCAACACCGCACACTGTTGTGTGCATTAATTGTCAGCTTTCCTATCTTAGCTTGTTAATTCACCCTACTGTTAGTGTGTTGTGGTATTTGTTTTCTTTTATTAATTGGTATGTTATATCTGTTTTTCAAAAGCTGGAAAATTTGGCAACTTGTTCAGACTCTGACATGTCATTTTAGCTTATAATGTGAAGCTAAATTTAAAGGTTTTAAGGCCCTCCATCACCCAGGGGTGGAGCATAGGGCAAATGGAAGACTTTGTAACGGTATAACAATAGTGGGCAATGGAGGCCCCCAAACAACTTGAGGGTACTTTGTAAAGTTATGTAGTAAACAAGTAGTTATCTAGGTCCTGGATACCGAACACTGGGGTGTGGGGAAAGCAATTGTTGTCAGGCTTACTATCATTGCTTATGTTTTTGGCTATTTTCTATGTTGGCTGTAAATCATATTATCTTTGGTGAACGTGTGGGTCTCAAGAAAGCCAGACTGAACAATGGGGAAGGTTCATAAGAAAGGTGGGAGCTCAACAAAGGCAGCTGGCAAGGGTGAGGCTTTCGCCACTAAGGGGCAAAGCCTCAAAGCGGGGGATTGTGGAAGAAACTAAGTATAGTATCTGGCTAACTCCATTTTGCAAGCTGCAGACAGACTCCATTTCAGGTTGAACAAGGAGTCACGTAGCCTGTTGAGCTGGGTAGTGGGGCAAATTAGCATAAGAAAGAGACAGAAGCAGGAACTGAGCTTAGGAAAACAACCAGGTAGCAGACCCCCATATAAGGGAAGAAGAGCATCTCCTCATTATGGAAAGATAGTACAAGCGTCACAGGATTGGAGAGAAGCCAAGTCACATGAGGTGATATACATGAATATCTTATAATAATGTATTACTTATATAAGGTAGCCCCATCCTTTGTTAGGGGCTCTTCAGTCTTTGTTTTGGCCCCAGAGTCCACAGCTGTGTGTAGTTTTCCAATAAACTTTCTCTCTTTTACTAAGTGTGGCCTCCACTGCCTGAACACCCTTAAATTTCCTCCACATCCTCTAGTATCAGCTGGGAATCCAGTCCTGAATTTCTGGCTTTGGTAAAAAATAACCCTGTGAAACAGTGTTCTGACCCAGATTTTTGGTCAGTCTGAAATGAGTCAGTGCAGGAGCAGATTGGAGATACACAGCTGGCTTTAAACAGCCTTTACTCATCCATTGCACCAAGGATGCCAGACCCTGCCCTAACCTTGCACTGATTTAGTACCATTCCTATAGCCTCAGGGTATGTTTCTGTCAAGCAAAGATTAGCTGGATTCAGCTCTGTGTAAAAGTCTAACTCTGTTTTTTTCACAGCCAGATCTCCATCTGGAGGCTTGGAAAGGAGGTGGCACAAGATGGTCATTGTAAAAGTTATGCTGAATGGCTCCCTCCTGGCAAGCGCCCACTGTGGCTATGTCTACACTTATAAAATTAGACTCATAGACTCGTAGACTCTAAGGTCAGAAGGGACCAATATGATCATCTAGTCTGACCTCCTGCACAGTGCAGGCCACAAAACCTCACCCCCACTCCTACAATGAACCTCAAACCCATAACTGAGCTATTAAAGTCCTCAAATCATGATTTAAAGACTTTAATACAGAGAATCAACCAGCAAGTGAGCTATGCCCAATGCTACAGAGGAAGGCAACCCCCCCCACCCAGCGCCCAAGCCAATTTGCCCTGGGGGGAAAATCCTTCCCGACCCAAAATATGGTGATCAGTTAAACCCTGAGCATGAGGGCAAGTCCACAACAGCCAGTCAAGAAGAACTTCTCTGTAGTAACTCAAAACCCACTCCATCTAATGCTCCTTCGCAGGTCACTATCAGTAGTAAAAGACAGACAATGGCCAAGCTACACTGTCCATCATATCTTTCCCTGAATAAACTTATCAAGCTTGGTTTTGAAGGCACCTAAGTTTTTGCCCCCACCACTTCCCTTGGTAGACTATTAACTGATTAATTTGAATCAGTTAATTTGAAATAACTACTTCAAATTTAAACCAAAGTTATTTTGAATTAGCAGTACTTCAAAGCTATCATGTCAAATTAGGAGTCCAGTGAAGACTAATTTGAAATAAAGTGGGCTTTATTAATTCAAAGTAGAGAGTCTTCACTAGACTGTCTAATCTGAAATGGGGGAAGGCAGGGAAAAGAATAGGAAAATTAGTTTGAATGAAGACTATCCCATGTCTTAAAATGGCTTAATTCAAACTAATAACTTTGAAGTAAGCGATATTTTGAAGTAAAAGGAGATTTTACTATATTGAATTAGCGGTTCCTTATTTTGAATTAAGGAACTGCTTAATTTGATATAATACAACGCCTCCTTGGCCAGGGAATAAGTTATTTCAAATGAAGTCTCCTTAATTTGAAATAACTTGTAAATGTAGACATAGCCACTATTATGATAGTGAACATCTAAAAGCAGTCTGAAAAAATATTGATACAACATTTTCTGTCACTTACTCCACAGCTTTTCATATGAAGTGTTTTTCCAATTGGTCATTTCAAAGAGAAGATAGTCTGGCATGGCTCGAAGGTAGCTCCCCTTGTAAACCAAACAAAGTTGGGAACCATTACGCAGCACCAGGGAAGCATGGACGGAGGGGCTTGGACAGAGCACTGCATGGGGATTTGGAGCTATAGGCTTGGCACCTGGCGCTGCCCAAACAGTGACTGATCAGAACATCAATGCACCAAGTGCTGCACAGACACACAGCAACTGAAACTGGGTTTCCATCAGGCCAGAAACTACACAGACACACAGTGACCAAGATCAGGGCCCTGTTGTGCTCAGACACTGCAGACAGTCTGAGTCAAGCAAGAAACTATATTTCCAAACTATATTTCCACTTCAGGTTAAAGGTCAGCCTGCTTCTCTTTGCACTTGCAAGAGATCAGCTGCACAGCTGTCCTGCTCTGTAGCTATAGCTGCCTGATTTTCCAGTTGATCCTGGGACATTATCCATTCACTCATAGAGCTAGCATCATGGAAGCAGTCAGGTTTTAGCATCACTGTCTCTCCAATACACTGAGCAAGCACCGCCACTTGGCTACAGGGCTGTTTAAGCTTTCCAATAGCTTCCACTTCCTCAGGAACTTTCAAGGCATCCACACTAGATATTTCTAATATCAATTCAGTGAATCCATCTACAAGTGGAAGACTCTGATGGTCAGAATATGAAACCAATCTCTCCACACACAGGCTGCTGTATTGTGCTGCAGAAAGGATCCCTTCCTGAGATAATCCCATCAGTTTACTTCCACACCCTCCTGCGGCAGCATCTGCTCACAAAAGCCAGCAGGAGACTTTACTCCTTCAGGGGCAGTCATGAGCAATAGACTCTTTTGGACAATAATTCTGCCCTTTTCCTGGGCAGAGAAAGGTTTCCGTAAGGCTATGTCTTCACTTGGAATTTAGTTCGAATTAAGGAAGGCTAATTCAAACTAAATTAGTGCATGGCCGCACTGGCTTTCATTACTTCAACTAAGGAAGGCCTCAGTTCAAAGTAATGAACCCTTACGTCGAAGTTATAAAACCTCCCTTAACTGTGAAGTAATGGTTAGTTCAAACTTATTAGTTTGAACTAACCCAATGGAACCATGTTAACTTGAGCTAACTGTTAGTTCAAATTAACATGGTTTGACATTCTTTGTCCCACATGCCTTTCTCCTTCTATGTACTGGGTGGGGGCATAGCCCTTTTGGGTGCCATGTTACCATATTTCCCATGGTGCCCACCCCCAAAATCAAACTAGCAAGTCCTGTCAATGGATGTGCTAGTTCAATTTGGGTTTCTAGTGAAGCCGTGTTAGTTTTCATTAACTTACTTTGAATCAACCATTATTAGTTCAAATTAATTATTTCAAACTATGTTAATTTGAACTAACTTCTCCAGTGCAGACATAGCCTAATGGAATGGTCCCTTGCATCACACCAGATTCTTTCTGGATTTCAGCTAAGCCCCTAACTAACTCTGAAACAACTGGCATGGCCTCAGTCAACATACATTGAGAGGTGTCTTCTTTCTGCTCCTCATAAAAAGTATTGGAGACAGATTTTCCTCAGTGGGTAAGCCACCATTCTGCACACTCAAACAGCTTGATATCCCCTCTTCATTGTCTCAGCACACACCGCTGTTCCCAGACAAATCTTCGGAGACTGAGGTAGCTTCCCCCATGGGCAAATCATCACCCCCATCATATGCAAGCTCAGGAAAATTCCCTCACTGAGTTTCAGTTGAAACCAGAACCATTTCTGGTACAAATCCTCAGAGACAAATTCCAACTTCACTACTTTCCCTGTTGATTTCAGGTAATAGAGAAAATTTATAGTTTTCCTGTGGCTGGGTTAGGGCAACAACACTATTAATCAAAGCCACATTATTTGCAATCAAAATGCCTGCAGAGAGAAGCTTCCAGACTCCCACCACCACGTCACCCTTAAAATCTTCCCATTCCAAATGGATCTTAGCATAAGGAAATTTTGCCACATATTCTGAAATTGCCACTAGGTTCATGCTCTGATTTGGCAAGTAATCCTCCTCCTGAACCAATTCCCTTTAAACAAGAGAAATTTCTGAGTTGGAATTCCTCCATCTAATTCACAGAATCCCATTGACCTGGCCCATTTTATAAATTCCTGATTGCCACCTACCCCCCATGTCACAATTCCCATACAGTTGGCATGACCATATCCCCCCCGCCCCCGAGGGATTACTAAAGTGGTGGCATTGACATAAGCAGTGGATATGACTGGGAATGAGGTAGCAGGGTCCCCTTCTTTCTGGCTGGTTTCTGTATCCAAATGGAGAGAATTCGTATGGATAGTGGTCTGAGTGGATACTGGCCTTGGGGTCTTCCTGTCCCCACAGTTGGGACAATTTGGCTTTATATGGCCCACAGGTCCACACAGGTGGCACATGGCAGGCTTTGTCCCAGGGTGAGAGGGTTTAGCTTCTGCATTAGTATAATATCTCCTAGCTGAGTTGGGACTAGTTTTATTCCTTGACCGTCCTATGCCTTAGCTGCACTGAGTAGGGGGTGGCCCTTGGCTTGAGACCTTTGCTTATCATGGTTTCTGTGCCACATGAAGGCATCAGTGACACATGCTGCCTCCAAAATGGTATCCGGCTCTCTGTTAAGTATGGTCACCTTGATATACTGGGGTGCTATTTCCAGGAGCTGCTCCTTAGCAATGAGATCAACAAGTTTATCATAACTACCCTGGGCCCCCTCCCTCATGGTCCATTTTTTCACATATCCAAGTAGCTTGTGAGCAGTTTCCATACAGGTAACATTATCAAACTGCTTATAATTTCTGAATTTCAGTCAGTAGAATGCATGAGTAAGTTAAACCACTGCAATAGAGTTTCATTACATTTCCATAGTCTAATGAATCCTTTAATTCCATATCATTAAATACCTCTCTGGCCCTTTCAGACAATCTGCTGGGGAGAACAGACGTCCTTTTTTCTCATCAGGAATTTTATGGACCTCACAGAGTCTGCCAAAAGTCAATATCCTCAACCTATTTGTAAGAGGGACAGATCCTTTCCTACTCTCTGAAGTAGGAAGTTGAGGAACTTTCAGCTGAAGTCTGACCCTTCTTCCCATCCTGGAACTTGGCCATCTCCAACTGCTTTTGATGAGATTTCTGCTCTGCTGCTTCCTTCATCTGTAACTCCTCTATCCATCCTCTATGAGCTGTTTCCTCAGGAGCTATCAGCTCTAAATTCCTTTGGTGAACCCTCTCTTTCATCTCCTGCAAAAGGAGATTTAACATCTTTTTCTCAATTTGGATGCTCTGGCTATCTTTCAGGGCTTGTACTTCACCCTCCCTTACCTCAGCTCCCTCTTTTCCAGAATCAGACAGAACTCCTGTTCTCTGATCATTGTCCATAAGCAGATTTCTCAAATTTTGCATTAGATATTCCCCTGAAGGGTTATTTTCCTCCCCTTACATAACTGCCTAAGCTCTCTTGCTCTCATAGCCTAATATGATTGTTGCTCACTCATTAGGACCATTTGAACCTTTGAGATTCTCAGTAACAAAACAAAAAATTAGGAACAGTGTGGGATCCCAATATCAAACCCAAATCTTCTAGTTCTGTGGATCCTGCCATGACTATGCCAATGTGACCTGGGCTCCTGAGATCACCTCCTGAAAATGCAAAAATCAGGGCAAGCTGCAAAAATGAGAGCCAAACTCTCCAAACACAAATGGGTCATACTGAAACTAGTCTCCCAATCAGTCACAAAACAGGCTTTTAATTCCCCACACTGCTCATCAGGAAGCTTAGCAAGATAGAAACAGCACACTTTATTGCACATCATCTCCTGTGTCCCCACCTAGCCACTGATTCTCTGAAAAAGCAGGTTCACCTGTCCCAAAAGTGCCAGCCACATCACCCAGAACAATATAAGCTTGGTTACAACCTAAAATACCACACTGTAAACCGATCCTTCAGTAACTAAAAATAAAGGTTTAATATAGAAATAAAAGAAACAAACTATACAAGATATTAAAGGGTCAAAGTGAATCACATCCACACAAATGATTTAGAGTTCACATAAAGCAAGTCCATGAAAATATTTGGAGTTTGCAGATTAGTCCAATTCCTGTAGTAGACACCCAAAGCCTGTGTGGGTCTGAGTCTTTGTCCAGGTGCAGGGGAACATTTCCAGAGATATGTGTTGGTTGCAGGCTGGAAACTGAAGATTGAAGATCAAATGGAGTTGATGCTGCTACTTTTATCACCTCTGGCTTTTCCCTTGCTGTGTGGATTTTCTGCAAATTAAAATGGAGTTGAGTCACATGGGCAAATCCTGCTGGCTCAACAGGTTTCTCCCTGATCCCACTATAGCTGGGAACTTCCTTAATGGGCCATTAAAGAGACAATGAATGCAGGCACCCAATCTGGGAGTGTCCCAGAATCCAATCACTTGCGAGAAAAATAGAAGAAACCTATTCCTAACTTCTAATACAGATATGACACCTACATATAAACCATAGTATCATTCCCAGCAGCTTACAACCTTTCCATTAGTATCAAACATGGGATATTGCATATGGATTATTGTAAAGATGAAATATTGTTAATATGACAAATGATCATAAATTATCCCCTAAATTTGGATGGCATCACAGTACACATCAATATACTTAGTCACAAAATACTTGTTGGTACAACTCGTCTGTCATCATCAAGAGCAGCCCAGTAACAGAACTGAGGAACACTGCCAGAGTTCTAGGGGCCCCACAAGATGGACAGCAGGGAGTGCTGCACATCAGGGATAAGGTGCATAAAGAGAGCCTGCAAATGTGGGAACCCGGCTTAGGATCACAGGGGGGTTGCATCACTCACCTTTAAAGTATATGGGCAGCAGCGTAAAGGTACCAGGAGTGGATGGGCAGCAATGCAAAGGTGTCAGGGCTGTTGCCGCAATCAAAAAGGGGTCGGGCCTGATCCAGGAGCTAGACATGGCTTTTCTCGCTAGAAGTCCATGACCAGATCCAGCTGCTGCTGCTGCCTGCTGTGGTAGCATAGCAGGTGCCCGTGGCCAGGATCCAGAACCTGACACAGCGCTCCAGATGGCCCTGGCCTGGATCTGGACAGAGCCAGGTGCCCCAGGCCTGATCTGGCCCCAGACACTGCTGGGTCTGGGCTGGAGATGGGTGAGGCACAAGCCCTGTGGGCCTAGTGGCAGTGATGCCCCTGCTGGCGTTAAGAATCAAGATGCACTATGAGAGCTTAGGATGAAGAGCACGGCAGCACTAGACAGTCAGAGCTATGGTGCATTTGGACAGATGCAGAGTATGAAAAGGGGGCGGAGCCAGACTCATGTGCATAGCTGGAGCAGGGGGACAATTGCAGGAACTGCAGGGTACCTTTAGACATGGCTATTATAGCTGGATGGTGGAAGCTGCAGACAGGCTTCACTGCACAAATTCCACTGGGGCACTCAGGAGGAAGCCCCTTCTCCACCCCTGCTGGCCCTCGGCCTCTCCTTTTTCCACCAGGCCAACACTGGGGCCAGACCACCCCACAACACAGCCCAACCATGTCCCACTCAATCTTGCATCTCTAGACCACCACACCCCCAGGCTTTGCAGTCATTTTAGTGCTTCCCTTTGCCTCTCTGTAAAATGAGAAGAATCACTTGCTCAACAGGGGGACTGTCAGGATCCCTGAATACAAATTTGTAAACTGCTTTGTTATTCCTCAGATAAAAGCTGAGATATCCTCTACATGCAAAGGTGCAGTCCTTTACCCACAGCTTACTACAAGTCAAAATGCCTACAGATTTTGGACAAGTTTCTTAGTATTCTTAGTTTTAAAATTTCCCTAGCATTTGCTTGTGTCCCCCTCTGTGTTTGAGTGTGTGTATCAGTTGATTGTGAGGTCACGTGTGACAACACAATGTTCTGTGGCAACATTTTTGTCCCACCCTCAGTCTGCCAATTTGGTTGGTTGATAACGGCTGGTGAGACAAGGACCTGCTGCTAGATTTGTGGTAACTATCTGTCAGAGATTATTGAATCAGCTATTTCCACAGGTTTTACAAAGAGGATGAGTTTCTACCACAGGTAATTCACAGATTTCTTTTCCTGCTCCTTAATGCGCCCCCTTATCCCAGGGACGGTTAGGGAGGGTCACTGCTCAACATTCTGTTTTGATTTGACTGTGTGCGTCATTCAGGTCTCCTGCTGGGCCAGCCTTTCTAGTCCTTTTCAGGCATCTTAGGTTATTGGATCTTTCTTCAGACTAGGATAGATCACTGGGCCTTGTGTAGAATACGGATTTATAGTTCCATGATGATCCCTTACAGATGCCCCTAGTGCATACTTTTTTTTCTAGATGTACATATAAAAATTTGATCTTGTGTAATGAGCGTCTTACCTGTGAGTATTAGGATGATCTGAGAAAGGAATTGTCCTGCTATGGCATGTTCTAGATCAGGGGTGGCCAAACTTATGGAACTCTAGAGCCACACAAGCTGATTATTAAATCTTCGAGAGCCTCACTGAGGAATATAGCTATATACATTTCCCTACTCCAAAAAGAGTAAGTTTGAAATTCATTGCACACTTTTATTATATCGTAAAAAGAAGGCAAATAGCGATCTTACTAATGTTATATTCTACTAATCACTTAAGGTTACCATGAAACTAGGCCTATACATTAATCGATCTATTTTCTTCTTCATATTTTCATTTCTTATTATTCAACATCATGTTTAGAAGGGCTTGTAAAACATGATTTTATTTTAAGAATGAGTAAACTGCATTAAGGCCTATGAGAAAATCTAAACATGCCACTGCTTCTCCCTGCTGCCCCACACCATGCCACCACTCCACCCTCTGTCCCTGACCATGCTGCCACTTCTCTCTGTCATCTCTGACAATGCTGCCATTCTCCCTGCTGTCCCAACCCCTCCTTAGCCCCCAGACTCTGATGCTGGCTTCCCCGGGCTGACCCCCTCTTTCCTTACCTGGCTCCTCCTAGGTGCAGGCTGGGGCTCCCCCTAACCACGCCTCGAGCATGTTCAGGGTGGGAGATTTAAAACTCCTTGGCTGGGACTGCTTTCCTCTTTCTGAGTTGCATATAAGCCAAGTTCTTTCGCTAAACACACTTTTTCTTTCGAGAGACAAATGCGGCTCCTGAGCTGCAGTTTGGCCATCCCTGTTCTAGAACTCAGACAAAAAAGTTTAAGAAAAGTCATCTTAAGGTTTTCTTGTCTTTTAGCAGATAATGAAACAACTAAAGATGATTTAAAAAAAAAAAATAATTTAAAATGATTTCAGCTCAATTATGCTGAGCACACTTTCAGCTAGCAATGGATGTGAGAGACCACATCCTCAAACAGGGGCTCATAATGCCTTGAGTTATTACCTCTGAAGTCATTACCTGGGTGTCATCAGCTGTCTAACCAAATATGGGGTTGACAGACTGAGCCACCATTAAATTAAAACAACAATCTCAGAATTTACATGAAAGAAATACATATAAATACTTCTAAATAGCGGTTCTCAGACAGATGAATACCAAATCGAGACTTCAAAGAGAAGCTGCTAAGATCAAATTTATTTGCAAATTCAGTTGCATTGCTTCAGGGCATAATAGTGACATTGGGATTTTTCTTTTATGACAACAGGTGATTTGACCTCATCCTCCTCTGTACGCTGTTCCCCATTGTTGAATCTTTACAGCTGTTTTGATTTGCTGTTATGATGTAACCTGTTCCCATGACTTACGATTCCCTGCATTTATTTCCTCCCATTCTGGAACTTCCCCCATCTTCTGATGAATTGGGATTTTCTGTCAGGAAAGCTCATATATTAAATTTGTTAGTCTTTAAGTGCCACAGGACTCCTTGTATGTTTTACTGAACTAGACTAACATGGCTGCTCTTTTGCAAAATGAGGCCCAGTAATCCACAAGACGTAAATCTGAATATATGAAAAGTGACACAGCTCCCCTGCTAGCCTGTCTGTCATCTTGGTAGTTTTCTGGGAAATAATCTCATAGAGGTAGAATTCAAAACTAGCCAAATGCTCTTAGACTCCCCCACAGCCTGTATAAAACAGATCTATAACCTGCCACCCCCCGCATCCTATCCATCAAAGGTGTTTAAATAAACTGTAGCCTGAATGTGCCCTGAATCTTTCCCTGGAGCAGTGTCACTCCTGGTTACAGACCTCAGTATGGTTTCCTGTTATTGTTTGTTGGCCTAGCTTATGGCAGGTTGTTGGAAACTGCATGTGAATACCTTCATTTAGTGTTTACAGGTTATTGCTCTCATACTGATTAATTCCAGCATGGAAGAGATGAGAAGAATTACTGTATAATTGTATTTACTTGCGGATAAACTGATCCATGCATAAGCCCAACCCCCCCCCCACTGCATTGTGAGCCCACAAATTAATGCAAATTGGCTGATCCACATATAAGCCAAGCTCCCCTTATGCTGCTGTTCTCCTGCTGCCACTTTTTCCCAACTACTCTGCCACCACTTTTGACCCTGCTTCCACCTTTCCCCGACATGATCCAACCCCTGCCACTGCTTTTCCCACACTGCTGCTTTACCCCAACAGCCCCCAATCCCTGCTGCCACTTTTCGCTGACACACCCCCAATGCCAGGGCCCTGACACTGGCTCCCCCGGCCAACTCCCTAACCCTGGGACCCCTTACCTGGCCGCTCCAGACATGGTGCTGCTCCTCACTTTAATCCCTGGTCAGGCACACTCCCGAGCATGGGTGTTCTGGCTACATGCTGGGGCTCCTGCCTGAAGCATGTTCAGTGCATGCTAAGGGTTGGTGACTTAAAACTTCTGGGCTGGAGCTGTCTTTGAAGCCTGGATTTGGGGTAAGTTGATGCTGCAGGTGGGGGAGGTGCTGGGAAAAGCAGTGTCAGAGGGAAGTGGCTGCTGTAGATGGCCCAGCCACTGGGGTGAAGGGGGCAAGGGAAGCTGTGCTACACTCAGCTGCCTTGCCCTCCCATTCTTTAGGTTCCCCCTGCCACCTCACATCACCACTCTTGCCCTTCCTTGCTCTCTCTTCTCATGCCACCCGGGCCCTGCTCCCGATAGAGCCACTAGTACCCTCCTTTGCCACCCATGCTCTGCTGCCCACACACTCTCCTGCCACTTCAAATAGATGCCCTGATCTTCCCTCCCCTTTCTTGCCACACTTGTTCTGCTAAGCCTACCACCTCACATAGCATCATTTCCAAACCAGTGGAATATTCATGAGTTCATTTGAATATTTGTGAGTTAATTGTGGTGTGCCTCAAAATAATTAAAGGTATCAAGGTGTGCCACAGCAGTGCCAAGTTGGGGAAACACTGTTCTAGACCTTCCAAGTCACCTTTTTGCTCCTCCTACAGAGGCTTATTGAATTTCAGCTTGGCCATCTATGTTAGTGGTTTTAAAACCTTTTTTTTTTTTTTTTTTTTTTTTGCAATATCCAGGTGGGAAAAAAGATCCTTTATGCCTGAAACCTAACAACTAAGTCCTTCTGCAACACATTCCAGTCTATTGGTGGTGACCATACTGGGCACCATTACCCCATACCTGAGTGTCTGTGATCCAGTACTGGGTTCCAACACTATGCTGGAAAACCACGGCTCTGTGTTGCCAGAATCCCACCTTTAGGTGTACAGAGAAGTGGAGTTTAAAAAGAAAGCATTTTATAACTAGGTGTCATGTGATGCACAATGTATAATATTTCTGTTCATTTTTTCAATGCAACTATATGGTTTGATGCCAGTTATGCCATGCAAGGGTCCTTAATGAATGTTGTTAACTATTCTACATGATTACTATGATATCATTTTTCCTGCAGCATCATGTGTGTGCACTTGTGTCAAGCAGGTAATATGATGCAGAGGGAGGGTGTATGACAGGCTGCTATCCAACTGTGGCCCGATGTGCCACTGAGAGCCTTCAGATCTCCACTTCCTAACCTTGATTCACACTGCTTCACCAGATGACTACTCACTCCTAAGTCAGTTCACAGTGGCCTCCTGTGCGTGATTGGTCCCAGAAAGTGAGGGTGCACCCTCTGGCTTCTCAGACAATGGTCCCCTAGTGAGCACCTCTAGTTCCACAGACCACAGTGGAAACTTCTGTCTTACAGAGATTGGTACCCCTCCCAATCACCACAGACTCACATCCATCCATTTCATACTGAAATGGATTGTGTCCCACCCCGTACAGTCCACACAACTTTAGGCAAAACAAATATATATATTTTTTAATTGGATGGGCTTTAAAGTGAATATTTAGCAAATCAATGCACAATCATTTTAATAATCCACTTAGAAATAAACACACAGAGACAAAACATAATAGACATATTCTATTCTATTAACACTATTCCAAGGTCACTCTTAGTCTATTCTCCTCACTCTTATCCCCAAACTGGCTCCTGCTGGTATTTAGCCACCTTGGGCCTTCCTGGCTAGTGGTAGGGTCTGTATCTTGCAGTTGCTTGCAAGGTGGTATTTTCCTGGCCAAAAGACAGCAGCTTCTCTAAGTTCAAACTGTCTCAGTTTGTTTTAAGTCTCCTTTCTCTGCTTGTCCATCTCTGTGTAGAAAAGATTCTTTTGTCATGCACTTCTCCAGCCCCTGTATAACCTTGGATATTTAGATAATGCTGCAATACAGTTCCACTGGTTCCCTTCTGTCCTGAGCCATGTAAACATACATTTTGCTGCCGACAACGTAATACCATAACAATCTTTCTAGAATATGGCTCTCCAAACTATGGGTGGGTCAGGAAAGTTGCTGGGGGGTCTAGAAGCCAGCAAGCTGGTTGGGGAAAGGAGACAGGGAGCCAGTGGGTGGGTGGGTCGGAGGTCATACCTGTTAGTAAATAAGTGAAAGCAGATTCAGCCCTCAGATGAAAGGAGTTGGACACCCAACTACCCTGGCAGTAGAACATGTTATGAGTTTATGGTATAACTGTCATAAAATCATACACTGAAAGTGGAAAAAATGTTAACAGAAGCATCATATTGATCATAGCCCAGATGTGCATCCCATGACACAGTACCAAACAGAACTCTTCCAGCAGCACGTACACAGCATGTGGGCTGAAAAGGTACATCGCAAAGGTGATACAAATTCAGTGGCCTAGATTAGGTGGGACAAAGAAAATCACAGAGCAGCACAGAGATGGAGGGGCTGAGAGCAGACTGAAAAAACATGCACACTTTGAATGGGAGAGAAGCTGCAAACAATCTTGGAAGCAGCTAAAAGATTCTTGTCAGTTTCCAAAGGGATAGCCGTGTTAGTCTAGTCCAGTAAAAAAACAACAAGCAGTTGTGTGGCACTTTAAGACTAACAGATTTATTTTTTGCATGAGCTTTCGTGGGAGAAGATCCCACTTCCTCAGATGCTTCGAAGATGGGTGAACTTACAGAAGGGAATGAAACTAAATGCAAGGGGGTGTAAAACCTAGGATCAGGTCATAAAGTAACAGCAAATCAGAGCAGTTTACAGGCTTAAAGAATGGGAAGCCTGAAGTCAAATTACCCTTTGTAATGTGAAAAGAACCCATAATCTCAACTGAGTCCTGCTTTCACAGAATTTAGTTTGCATATTAATTCGAGTTCAGCTGTTTCTCTTTGGAGTCTTGATGTCCCAGGTACATTCCTAATCACTCGATGATGGATTTGTTAACAACTGTCATTAGAGATGTACCTGGGACATCAAGACTCCAAAGAGAAACAGCTGAACTCGAATTAATATGCAAGCTAAATTCTGTGAAAGCAGGACTCAGTCGAGATTATGGGTTCTTTTCACATTACAAAGGGTAATTTGACTTCAGGCTTCCCATTCTTTAAGCCTGTAAACTGCTCTGATTTGCTGTTACTTTATGACCTGATCCTAGGTTTTACACCCCCTTGCATTTAGTTTCATTCCTTTCTGTAAGTTCACCCATCTTCGAAGCATCTGAGGAAGTGGGATCTTCTCCCATGAAAGCTCATGCAAAAAAATTAATCTGTTAGTCTTAAAGTGCCACACAACTGCTTGTTGTTTTTTTAAAAGATTCTTGGCCTGCCTTAACAGCTAGGAGGGCCTAAGCTGGTTAAACACCCCCAGGAGCCAGTCTTGTGGGTAAGAATGAGCAGAATAGTCTAAAGAGCTGTCTTGGAATAGTGTTATTAGTGTAGCACGCATTTCATATCTTTTATTGGCTACTGAAAACCCTTGGCTCCTTTATTAAATGATTCTGCATGGATTTCTTACATACTTACTTAAAATCATAGTCTAATCAAAAAAACTACTGTTTGTTTTACCTAAACCTTTGTGGACTTTAAGGGGATGTGCATGACAGAGGCTGGGCCAATCCCAGTCTGGTTGGATGACAATCTATGAGTCTGTGGTGGTTGGGTGACAGGTCCCAGTCCCTGTAAGACAGAAGTTCCCATTGTGGTATCTGGGGTCAGGGTGCTAATTTGGGGACTGTCACATGAGCAGCCAGAGGGCACACACTTACTGCCTGGGAATGATTACATGTAAGAGGCTGGTGTGGAGTGACTCAGGAGGGAGTAGCCACCTGGCAAAGTAGAGCAAGTTGGGGTTCAGATATGGAGATCAGGGTATCTGAGTGGCACACAAGACCAGATTCTGGGAGTAGGCTGTCACACTAAGTCAAGGATACAGTGAAAGAAAGCAGATATTGACCTTACTTGTTTCCATTTCTGTCCATTGGCAGAGGAGGAGAGAGATCCATGGAGTGAGAGTCAGAACAGAAAATGTATCCAGAGACTGTGCTTGTTTGGCAGTCAGGGCCATCCCTAGGGGGGAGCTGGGCCCAGGGCAAATCAGTTTATATGGGGCCTCCCCATTTTAAACTTTGTGCAGTGTTCCCTTTAAGCTGATGCTGCTGCTGAGCAAGATCTCTGCTGGTTCTCCAGGCCCCAACGGGCTTCTTCCCTGCTGCCCACTGGCTCCCCAAGTGCACCCATAACTTGTTCAGCTGCATCATCAGCTTAACGGGAACACTGGCAGTGTCATAATTTTTCTTTAATAAAATCATAAATTCCTAGTCTCAGGCTAAAATATTGTAGAGGGAGGCAGAAAAAACATAATCTGACTTTATCCTAAAGGTTCAAAACCCAGAAGTCAGAGAAAATAGCTTTCCCCATTTATTATTTCTTTAAACATCTCTTTATTTTTAGGTGAGTTTAAATGATATATTTAAGCCAGACTTGTGACTATTTTTGGTGTTTAGTGTAGGCAATACTGAATGTGTCATGGTTATGTTTCATCAACCTCACAGCCAAATGGACAGGAGCATCTGTAGGTACACTTCTTTGTGATTCTGGTTTTCTGTTCAAGATGGGCACACAATTTTACAAGTTTAATAATTTTTCTTACATCAAGTTTTTATTAAATGGAAAATTCAGAGAGAGAGAGAGAGCCAGAGAGACCCAGAGAGAGAGATGCTATTTTTGGATGATAACAAGAAATAAAGCCAGGTCCTCTCTCACCTTAAAGCACTGGATTCCAATTATCTAATGTATGTTATTTCCTTTATGCCTCCTGACTCTCTCCCTTTCCATCTTATTTTAATATATGTATTCATACACTCCTCATTGCTTTGCAGGTCATCTAAGTAATGAAACTCAGATACTGTTTGAGGATGATAGGAAGAAACAAGGGACCTTTTGCCTCCTCTCAAATACCCTGATGTAAAACAAACAAAGAGCCTTGTGGCACTTTTAAAGACTAACAAATTTATTTGTTAGCTTTTAAAAGTGCCACAGGATTCCTTGTTTGTTCTGCTAAACTAAACCCACACAGCCACCCCTTTGGAATTTGTCAACATGCTGTGTATCTGTAATAGCTGCTTTCTTCTTTGCCATGCTTTGGAACTGGTGGTCTGACTGCAATCAATGAGAATGGGTCATATCTACAATGCAGAAGGAAGGACAAAAACTTCTTTAATGTTTTGATTGATGGCCATTAACCCTAAAAACCCAGTGTTTCCATATGAGCACTAGCCTGGGGTCTTCTCTCTCAGGTATAATAGATCATTATCTGCACAGCGAAGTTTGCTCAAAAAGACATCCCTGAAGACTGAAAACTCTTGTTAAATGTAGAAGGAGAAAAGTTCTTTAATATCTCAAACACTTTCTGGAGATGCTGATGTAAATTCAAAGAAAAGGTCCTGTTTTGTAAAGGTTGGGGATGTGACATTCTCCTGACTTTGTCTCCATTTGCTTGACTGAGGCTGGCTCCATAAGTTTTATCTCAACACTTGCCCTTGCTCTTCCCCTAATGGAGCAGTTGTGGGAAGATGTCTACTTAAGTCAAGAGTTACTGTAAACAAATGCTGCCTGTCCCAATTCCCTTTCCCTTTCCCTGACCAGCCAGAGCAGCTCCCAAGTCCCACAGCTTGAAGCTCCCTCCTTCCTTACTCCAGCTGGCTTTGTGGGATCCCGCAAAAGCACGAGGCCCCCCAAAGCATGGGGCCTAGAACGGTTGCCCCTTTCCCCCCCCCCCTTTAAGGACGGCCCTGTTGGCAGTAGAGGAATTTCAGATGTGGTAGATGGAGGTTTGCTTACATAACGGCAAAGGAGACCCTGTGATGTACTCCATCGAACGATAAGGCAAAGCGGGAGGAGACACTGCTGCTTCTCCCAGCAGAAGTCTCTGACAAGTCATGCCCTAGAGGAGCAGCAACAGGAGTGTCGCTGGTGCTGGGCACCTGGGGAACATGCCCAGAATCCCAGCGCTGGTGCCCCTGATCTGGCTGGGCCACCCCTCTACTGGTCTCTGGCCCAACTGGGCCAGAGAACCAGGGCCCAGCTGCTGGCAGCAGTGGCGGCACCATCCCCAGATGGGGATCTGGGGCCCAGACAGGTGCGGCGTCCCCATCCCCGCCCAGGGATCCCGGGCCTGGCCGCCCTGAGCTGTGGTGGGGAATTCGGGGCCTCACTGACCACAGCGGCAGCGGCTCTGTCCGGAGCCAGCTGCACGCAGCCGATTCCAGCCCTGTCCCCTGCTGGGGATGCAGGGCCCAGCCACTTGCGTCCACTTGCGGCCCTGTCCCCAGCCTGGCTTGTGGGACGTAGCCGCCCACTGCCTTCAGGCTGGAGGCGGGGCTTGTGGGCTGGAGGCAGGTTCTGGGTCCATGCCCTTGGTCCCTTCCCGGGGCAGCGACACCCCTAAGCAGCAATCTTCAGAGTAGCAATTCCAAAGAAACTTAGTATTGTAAATTAAGAGATTCAGAGGTCCAAAGGTCAGAAGGCCAAACTCTGACCACCTGGTCTGACCTCCTGCAGAAAACAGGCCCTAGAAGTTCCCTGAAATTATTCCTCTTTGATTCATGGTCCTTTGTGTCTCCAGGTTTGGATGGCTTGTAGGATTCAGCTCTGGGTCCTAGTGGAGCAGCAGAAGCAAAGCTACCTTGGGAAAAGACCCAGGTCCTGGGCCTGCAGCCTGCCCCTGAATCCCCAGCTGGGGCTCGGACTGGTGCCGGGGCAGGCTTGGGCCCAGCACCATCACGAGTGGTCTGGTTTTATATCCCTGGCCAAGGACGAGACTTGTTAGGGCAGCCACTGACACGGGCAGCCCGACTTGGTCTGCGGCCAGATTGGGCTGCTGATGCTGCCAGGAACTCGGGCAATGCTGCTGGGACTTGGGGCATGTGCCCTTTATGCCCATCACCAGTGACACCACTGAGAAGCAGATGATTTGCAAAGCAGAAAGTTTCAAAACACCTAGGGGCACTGCTAGATATAAAGATTAATGGGGGCCCAGGCCCCACCAGGTCCAAGCTCCACCTTCTACCTCTACATAGCCGCCCAGGCCCCAAGCTGTTTCCTGCCCCCTGCACTGGTTCCCCAAACCCTTACATAACCCTCCATTTCTGTCACTGGTCCCTGCTGCCCCAAGCTAACCCTCCCCTCCCAGGGTTTTCCGACTGTGCCAGCATGTCTGTCCCCAAACTGCCCCCTCGCTCCCTTACCTGGCTGCTGGTGGAGAGCGCAGCACAGGCTGATACTCCCAGCCTGACCCTACAAGGTTGGGACTTTGTGACTTCCAGCTGAGCAGAGGCATTCCGTGCCCTCAGGAGTGATGACGTGCCGCCATCCAGTTTAGAGGGAATGTTGCTCAGGGACTGGCCTTGAGCTTCAGGGAGGCTCATGTCTCTGGGGCCCCATGGCAGTGATGCCTCTGAAAACACCACTGTCTTGGATCACATGAATCCTGTGGAAAAGTAATTCCTTTGATTTCCAGAATGCTGAACCAACACATTTTCTCCATTTTATTTCAGACTCACCTCTTTTTTCCAAGGATTCACTTGTCAGGAGCACAGACATACTCACATCCATGTCCACAAAGTGTTTATACAGCCTGCACCAGTGGACAAATGCTTTGACTTCAGCTATCAAGATCAGGCCATGGCAGAGAGGCCTGAGATAAAGAAATGTTCCAGGATGATCCTATCATGTCTGCGAAGATTTTGCACCTGCTGTAAATCTACGAATTCAGAGGCCCAGAGTGACAGAAGAGCTTCCTCTCTGACAAGATGGAACTGCTTCTTCTGCAAGAAGAAGAAAAATAAAACAACAGTCAATGTTGCTCTGTTAGAGGAGGAGAGGCTTCAAGATAATACAGAAAAGAACCTGAATTTCTAGGTGAGGCTACATACCACATCGTTGGCAAGGAACATGGAAGAAACCTCAGAAAATTAGGGCATTTCCATGGGACACGTATGGGTGCTTCAGAAAGTGTTATTTAGTGTAATAATTTAATGCATGATGCTATGGAACAGGCTGAAAGAGATCTGTTCCTGAGGTGGGAAGGACTGATGCTGTCAGGTCATATCTTTCCAGGGATCTTGCCTGGTTGGGCAGGGAAAGGTAGCCATTATTTCCCCACTGTTCTGTATCCCAGAGCCATGTTGAGTCCCCATTAGCTACAGCTGAAGTCTCTTTGTTTCTTTCTTAGAATCAGAAAGTCCTTTTGAGACTCTACAGCCTCCTGGAGTCAAAAACATCTTCATGGAACAAGATACAGCCAACAATTTATCTGCAGTGGCAGACGTCAAGCCAAGAGGTGTGCTGAAAGCCACCTGTGACTCTCCCTAAGACCACCATGAGGTAAAGAAGTTCTCTGACCCTCCCAAAAGGAGTGATATTTTCCAGGCTCCTTGTTTGGTACAAACAGAACAAGGGTGAGGCCAGGATGGGATTACAAACCAGCTACACCCTGCAAATAGTGTAGTGGCTAGCACCTCTACTTAACATGCAGAAGGTCCTGGGCTCAGTTCCCAGAGGGTTGGACTCGATGATCTCATGAGGTCCCTTCCAGCCCTATGAATTGATTGATTGATACTTTAAGGCTGGCAAAACATTCTGGGACAGTGCGTGTACTCAGGTGAGTGTGGTGTCAGAAGAGCTTGACTTAGGTGCCTGACTCTAAGACTGTGTTCACACACAGGGGGTTATTTCGATACAAGTTGTTTCAAAACAACTTGTATCAAAATAACACCTTATTTCGAAATAAGTTAATTTGAATTAACAGTTTGTTAATTCGAATTAAGGAAAAAAGCTCAAAGTGAAATAGCATGTTCAGACAACAGTTATTTCTAAACGAGTCACTGTTGTTTTGAAACAACATGTTCAGACAGCATTGTTTCAAAACAACCATTTCAAAACAGCATTGTTTCGCCCCCAAATGCGGTTTAAGTTGTTTCAAAACAACACGGAAACTCGTTGTTTCGAAACAACAGTGCGTCATGTGAACATGGCTTTTCTTATTTCGAAACAACCTTGTTGTTTCGAAATAAGTATGCTGTGTGAACACAGCCTAACTGACTCCCCTGGGAACACAGGCACTGCTGAGAATCCCACCAGGCACATACCCCCCACCATTAGCTACATAACCGTTGATGTAAATCTTGCCCTCCGCCATTGAGTCCCCTACAGACGGGTTCAATGAGAAGAACTGGCAACATCCCTGCGTGGCTGGAGGATGTGTGCAAGTGTGTCAATCCAGCATCTTCTACTCATCCTTTGCTGCAGTCAACCAGCGATTCCTGGGTCTGCTGCACTGATGCCCTTGGAAGCACCCCAGGAAACAAGGTCAAAGGCCATCCCAGAATCCCTGGCCTTGGGTAAAGAGGTACTGTAGCCACATACACTGCAGTAAAATTATGACAATGAGCTCGGACCTACTCTAGGTCCCGCCTTAGAGGCTCCCCTGTTTTGGGAATCTCATTGGCCACTCAGACTTTCTCCTTCTGCCTAAGCCACCTTCTGCCTGCCCAACCATTCCTGTCCACTGTGTGACAGCCCCTCATGGTGTGAGGTGGGAACCAAGAGAGTGTTTCACTTTTAGGTCAGACTCTAAGCCCTTTCCTCTCACACACAGTGCAGCTAGGCAATGGAAATCTTTACACAAGACACTTCGTCCCTGTCCATTACATATCCTTGGGAGCCAACTTTCCTCTGTGGAGCTAAAAGACCCCCTGAGGACAGTACTGAAGGCTCTGACAGCATCCGAAACAGAGAGATTTCATGCAGTGGAGGAAGCAGTGAGGGCAATTGTCTGTAAGCAGGAGGCCAGTATAGAGAAAGTAAGAGACTTGTGGAGCATGGAAAGGGTAGGTTGTGGAGAGAGGAGCATGTGAGAATTTTCTCTCCTAGGGAACTCTTCCTGCTACACACTGTCACAGTGCTCTCATGGTTGGCTTAGCTACCTTTTCCTTAATCACACAACAGTGAGTATCCGCTGATCAGTTTTTTAACGTCTTCTCTTGTCTGCTGGAATTCAGACATGTCTCTGAACAGAAGCCTCAGTCTGAGCTGCCTCCCTTGTCCTGCCTCCTCCCAGCCTTTTGTCCAGGACAGCCCTGCTTCTGGCTTGAGTCCCCTTTCACATGGATCATATTGGGAAGTCAACACACTGTCCCTGCCATCAGGAGGCAGAAGCAACATTTGTGTAGGTCTTCGACTCGTGCTGACAGAGTGGCTCAGCATACCCCTCCATCCAACCAGGGTCATAGATCCTGTGAAAGGAAAAAGCAGTGAGTCCTAGGGAGGGGCACTGTCCCTTTGGCATATCCCACACTGTTCCCCATTGAGTCTAAACATGTTCTGGACTTGGGCTAGAATTTGGGCTCTGAACATGGAAATGGAGGGTTACTTCAGAATCCCAGCTCCAGCCCAATGCACTATGCCCACAATGGTCTTTTTAGGGTTGGAGCATGTGCCCAGGTTACAAACCCGCTTTCTTACTGCACATTTAATTATTCTGCAGTACAGAGGTTCTCATTAGGGCTGGAGGCCTAGACCTGGCTGGACCCATTCTGTTACCCCCTGCCTGCCACAGCCGGGGTGGGTTCAGGGAGACATCAGTAGAACCAACTGGGGATGGAGAAACTTGTTCTCCTAGAAAGACCAACAGCACATTGCAGAGACTGAGGAGAGCCTTTTGTAGGGAAGATCATAGTAGCAAGCCACTTTGTCCATATCGGCAGGGCTGAGAGCAGAGCTTTAATTAAAGAGTGCTGCGCCCCTTATAATACCCGGCTCCCGGGGCTGGCCTCGCGGTGCGTGCCCTTTAATGGAGCTACTCACTGCAGCTTCTCCGATACACCTGGAGCAAAGCCCCGCTCGCCCTGTTGTAATTATGTCTCTGGCTGAGAGTAACTCACTAAGGCACAGAAGACCCTGATAGCCCGCGGAAGTTTGCACTCTGCCCTTTGGAAGGATTTGGGGAAGGTTCCATTGTGGATTTCTTTGCTGGAAGTTGACAAACCAGACTTCTGGTTGTCTGTGCTTCCTGGACTGGCAAAAGCATCTTTTGGGAGTTTGTTAAGGAATGCAGCTAGGAAAGCAAATTCATGAGCTGTTTACAGGTCTTCCATAAAGGGTTACTAATGGGGAAGGGGCTTGTCATGGATAAACCCATCCCTCAATTTTCTGTCTTTTTCCAGGTTGAAGGCATTGTGGGAGAGATTCTAAGCTGGCTGGACACTGTCTCTGATCCCAGGGCCAGAAAAGCAGCACTGAAGGCCATAGCCTTGCTGGCTCATTCCCATGAGCAGGAGGTGCCTCTAACCTGCATGGTGCACACTCTGTCACAGGGCAGGTATGGAGATGCTCTTATCCCTTCAGGCCATTCTTTCCCTTCCCCCTCCCACACACAGCTCAGAGGCTGGGCAGATGTCTAGCAGGCTCATGGAGCTGGTAAGTTTCCTTGTCTGCTTAGGCTGTCTAGGAGAAGCTGCATGGGCCCAGTCACTGAGGAGTCAATGCCTCTTCCTTCACTAACTAACATTTAAATATGCCCCAGATTGAGAATTCCCATACTCCTTATTTCTCTGGTCTCACCCCACTTCCTGGCCACTTCAGCAGAGAACCAAGACACCAATTTGGGGCTTATTCAGCATCAGTGAGCCAGGAGGCATGGCTGGTCTATATTCTGTCAGAGAAGGTAGAGATGGGACAGGCCAGGAAGGGTTCATCTGTCTATCCTCTGGAGACCAGTGCAGGATGGTTACCTAGAATGGGAGCCCTACTTATTCCTCGTAGTCTGCAGACAGCCTGAAAGAAGACCTCAAAGAGTTATGAGTGACTCCTTTCAACTCAAGAAGTTGTTAACTCTCACCCTTGTCGGGTATTGCTGATCACTTTAGCACAGTCATCCAGCTGATGAGTTTCTAAAACAATTTGCCAGTGTTCCCCAGAGACCCTACATGCACTGAGACACAAGTGGGCCCTAGGTAAACATCAAAATCTCCAGCTTCCTTGAGCATCTTCTGCAGTTCTCTTCTCCATTGACTGTAACATAGAAGAACGCATTGAAGAACAGCAGGACATGCATTAACTCAGTGCCAGCCCTGGGGAGAGTTGGGACAGTGACCGTCCTGGGCCCCGTAACTGCATAGACCCTATGACACTGCCTCTCCGCTGCTACACTAATTCCCTTCCTCCTCTTTGATGGGAAGCCAAAGACAAGGGGTGGGGCTGAAGTGCAGAGCCCAGGTCATAGGGCAGAGCAGCCAGCATCAAGGGTAAGGCAGGAGAGTGGGCTCAACCAGGATCTGGACCCCAGTCGACTGTCCCCACCACTGGGAGCCCTGGCTGGCTGGGGGCAGGACAGCCAAGAAGTTGTGGAATTGCTCTCTCAGCTCTCCTACACTGCCCTTAGTTCAGTGGGTGTGATCCTGTTGATGATGTGCTCCATGGACCAAATTATGGATTTGTGGATGTGAGCAACTGCTGTTATTATTATTTTCTGGCTGTCTACCAGCAAAACTTTTACCAGAATGACTTCCTGGGTGACAGGGCTGTTAATACTAGAATAAATAGCCTAGGGAGGCTGTGGAATCTCCATCACTGGAGATATTGAGGAACAAGTTAGATAATGCCAGGGATGGCTTAGGCCAGAAGTGGGTAAACAACAGCTTGTGCAGTGCTTTTCTCAGGAGTTTCAATGGGGGGGGGGAGGAGTTAAATTTACTGGAAGTTGCAAGGGCCAATGAGGTGTGAGACTGGGGGCCAATGTTCCCCTTAAGGGGCCAATGCAGCTGAGCAACACATTGCTCGCTGTGCACCCCTCCACATGGGCCTGATCCTTCCCCCCTGCAGCCCAAACCTGCCACCCTGCTCAAGCTTTGCTGCCCCCCTGGTCTCATTGGAGGAGAGCGGAGCAGCCGACCCAGCCTACCCCCAGCCAGCTGAGCATTCCTGGGGGGCAGAGAGCAATGTTC
Organism: Podocnemis expansa; assembly: GCA_007922195.1. Taxonomy (NCBI): domain Eukaryota; kingdom Metazoa; phylum Chordata; order Testudines; family Podocnemididae; genus Podocnemis; species Podocnemis expansa. The sequence goes on from ML682093.1 coordinate 95,059, forward strand.
CCTCTAATTACTCATGGACTGTGTGCACAAACAATTTCTTTGTGTGCACAAAAACATTTCATTGTGAGCACCAGTATTAGCACTATTGATTTTTTTTTTTGTGCGCACTTTATTTTGTTGTGTGCACAGGTTTCATGACCTCTGTGCAAGCGCACACATGCACAGCTTAGAGGGAACAGTGGCGGAGAGGGCCAGCACTGAACTCTGGCATGCAGGGTCAGGGCTTTTGAGCAGCCGCTCCCAAAAAGCTTGGGCAAGTTCATCTCTGGCCCGAATGGACCTGATCCATTGACCTGGGGGGGGGGGCAAAGCAGTCCAAACTCTTTGGGAGCGGGGCACTCCAGGTCCCTGACCCCACAAGCTAGAGCTCACCACCAGCCTCCTCCACCTCCCACGGAGGTGTGGCCGGCTGGGGTAGGCTGGGCTGGCTGCTCTGCCCCTGCTATTGTGAGGCTGGGTGGGCAGGCAGGCGGAGCAGCTTCCGGCCCCCATGCTCCCCGTGGAAGTTGGAAGTGGGGTGGGTAGGACCCCATCCCTGGCTGCCAGATCAGCCATGGCAAAGATTCTGCGCAGGGTTAGTGAGAACTGACTCTGAGCAGGAGTTTTAAAAACTCCCAGGTTACAGTATCTCTGCAAGGAGTGCAGCTACCTGCCCTATGCCAGGGGCAGACTTCCTTGCACCATGCAGAATCGGGGGCTACAAGCCGTGCAGCAGCCCAGCTTAGAGAGAACATTGCTGGGGGGGGGGGGAGGTCAGGCGACACTGTAGGGCACCACAGTTAAAACTGAAAAGTGTTTCATGACCATTTTAATATAATATTACACAAAGTTGACTACTCAAGCATTCTGTGAAGGGTTATATTTACATCCTTTAAATTAGTGTATATATGTATTAATGACTATTGGTTATTTAAGAAGATCCACTCCTTTGTCTATACCTGCCCTTCTACCACTTCCTGTGGCCTGCCATTGATTGTACGTAGCCCTCAAACAGTGGTGGCCTTAGATCATCTGAGACCTAAGTGAATACCTATTGCAGGACCCCTCTATGAGAACTAAATATAGAATTAAAGCGTAAGAGGGGGTAAAAAATCACATTATATTTGAAAGCAATACAGCTATTCCAGATGACAAATGATCAGTGCTCAATTGAATCAATGATCAGTTCAGATGGTGAATATAATCTAATCTATATAATACAATCCTGCCTGGCTGCAGGCCCCACTCTCAACTCCTCTATTCAACTACTTGAAGGGATGCTCTAAGGAGATGGAGCTCAACTGTTCTCAGTAATAACAGAGGACAGAACAAGGAGCAATGGTCTCAAGTTGCAGTTAGGGAGGTCGAGGCTGGATGTTAGAAAAAACTTTTTTACCAGGTGAGTGGTGAAGCATTGGAATGAGCTGCCGAGGGAGGTGGTGGAGTCTCCATCTTTGGAGGTGTTGAAGGCCCGGCTGGACAAAACCATGACTGGGATGGTTTAGTCGGAATGGTCCTGCCTCTGGCAGGGGGTTGGACTAGATCACCTCTGAGGTCCCTTCCAACCCTATGATTCTATGATTCTATTCTTTCCTGGGGCAGCCCAGAGCCAGGACCTAGTCCAAAGATCTGCTGAACCACAGGATAGTCTCATCTGCTGCCATGTGTACCTCTCCCTTGCCCAGTGGTCTCTGGCCCCATTACTTACCCCACACAGACACAGCTCATCTGTCTCTGCAGACCACCCCACATTGTGTAGGCCAGAGAGAAAGGAGTTTAAATTTCCCTCCTCTTTTCCTGCCCTGGCTAGGTGATGCAGTGGGGAGGGGCTGGCAGTTCCTCTCACTGCTCCCAAACGAAGCCTAGAGCCTGCTGGGTCTCATCACCTCGGAGCTGTAAGGGGGCAGCCAGGAGATTCATGCAGCCCCAGAGCCACAGATTGCCCACCCCAGGACTAGGCAGATAGTAACACACTGATTTAGGCCATTACCAATTTTTAAAAAGTTAAATGTAGTTGAATATAAGCCTTATGTGCTTTACTTTCTGCCTTTTTTGAAGTGTAGACAATGAGGAAAAGATCAGTTCCTCTACTTGTACTTCACTTCCAGTGTCTTTTAAGTGTTCCAGTGTTTGGGTTGCAAACTACACAGGAATCCTGGTCTTAGAATTATTTTCAGCCAGATACATCAGTTTCTAAAAGGTTTTGGAAATTTTCTGTAGTCTGTGGTTTAGTAACTATGTTTTTTTAAAAAATAAGCCATAGGTGCTGGAACTGAAAGGGCTGGGGGAGCAGTATCCACTGGTTTGAAATGGTTTCCATTACATAAAGAGACAGAACAATGGCGGCATGATCTTTCAATTATTCTTGGCTATGATACTTTTCCATCAAGAAAAAAAAATTGAGCTAACATTTCATAACTTCATCATCCGTCAGCTAACATAAATGAGCTAAAGCTGAGCTATAAAGCTAAAACAAACATTTAAAAGTTTCTTTAAAAAACAAGTATTTGTGTTAATTTACAAATAAAGGAGTAAAATTAACAATGGCTCAAACATAACTGAAATACCGAAGTGAGTGTAAATACATAATAAATATTAGCAACATAAATCTATAATGAACACATTTTGGCTGCCAAATATGATGATTTTTTCAGATAGGCTTGGACTTATGTTAACTCAATGTTTTATTCAAATAATTATAATGAAAATAAGTGAAAAGAAGGCTTCCAGTGTGTAGTTATAAATTAAAACAGTAAACAGAAAATTTCAATGGAATTCACCGAAGCACGCAGGTTTATAAGACTCTGGCCCCCTCTCAAAAGTATTAAAGAGCAAGTCGAAAAGAAGCTGAAAACTTATTTACCTAAAGGAAGACATAAAGCACAGACATTGCTGCTTGAGGGCAGCAATGCATTTGTATGTAACAACCTATATGGATTTATCTAGTAAGGAAAAATTCTCGCAAGTGGGATTTAAGAAGGTCAGAATAAATGGTCAGACTGAGGAACTAAAAAAATAAAACCATGGGAAAGCTCCTTTGACTGTGCTCTGTCAGTTGGCGTCACTAAAAGCACTTGCCATTTTGGTATGCCAGTCGAAAGGTGAGGGACAGATAAAGGAGAAAGATGCAATTCAGGTGAAGCACAGTTCCTGATGGTAGTTTGCCTTGATGAGCCAGGACTGAAAAGTGCGGAGGCTTCCAGCCTTCCTGGCTCTGCTAGATGAGAAAAATTTCTAACATCTTCTATATTTTCATTTCTGTTCACTGAATTGAGGATGGAACCCCTTAGTGATTTGGACCCTATGTTGTTGTCTGCTTCTCTTACATCTAAAGGCACCACTGCCCTCAAGTCAGAAAGTCTGACACCTCCCCGCCCCTACTTTAGATCAGTGGTTCCCAATCTTTTCAGTAACATGGCACACTTCAATGAGACAAACAGTTCAATGGAACACCCCATTCTTTTAGCTGAATTGATTCCCATAACCCTCATATTTACTTACATTTAAAATGGTTATGGTCTTACTAGAGAGGTTTTACAACATCGTGCATACAAGAAGCTAAAGAAGGATTGAATGTTTCAAATCCACCAGAAAAAAATACACATCTCAGTTTTCCCTTCTGGCCACCTCCATTTGCAATGTTCACATTTAAGAATCAAAAGACAGATACCTTGCTTAAAATTTTCATGAGTTTTTTGAGTTGTAATCTTGGTGACCAAGAATAGTGTTGAAGGTGAAACCATTTTTCTCTTACATTGATTTTCACTGCCTTTGTACAAAATTTCATGGCACACTTGGACAGTTCTTACGGCACACCTATGTGTTGCAGCACATCAGCTGAAAACCATTGATTTAGATAATGCTTGGTACTGTTATAAATTCAAGGGACTGAGGGAAATGTCTTCTCAGTAAGAAGTCCAGTCCTTCCATGTTATGAGTCTTAGAAATGCTGGGTCTAGACTACCTTCCTGAAAAGCCAGAGTAACTGCAAAGACTTCAGTCAAATCACTCAGGATTGACACTAGTGGAAAACTATACAATTGGGGTCACTTGCTTCCCAGTAAGTGATAAATACATGGTGAGGAGCTTGAAAAGATAGGCAATCACTTGCAGTCACAATAACATCATAGGGAAAGGAAGAAATTGAGAACTCACTGAAGAGACTGGCCCTGCTCAGTGCAACAATGGGTGTATCCTCTGACAGCATTCCACACCTCTGGCTGGTGAAGTCAAAAGCTGGCCAAGCACGGAAGTCCTGACTTCTCTTTCTCAATTTGCAGATGTGCCATTGAGCTGTGGAAGGTCTTGGGTGAAGAAGCACAGCTTACCAGGCAGGTGCTGCAGCAGCTGCTGGACAAGCTCCAGCAGAGACAGAGGGATGAGAGGGGCTGCAGCGTGTCTCTGGCTGTAAGTGATATTTGAGGTGTCACTTGATGAACCCACCATCACAAGGAGGCTTAGGCATCTGTGTAGAGGGCAGAACACACCCCTTCACCACTTCTTATCTTCAGGCCACGTCTACACTACAAAAATCAGTCAACCAAACCTACTTCAGCATACAGCCACCACAGTATTTTCAGCATTTGCGTCTGTCTGTCCTTTGCCCTTTCTGTCAGCATAGAGTGCCTTTACCTGAAGCACCTGTGTCCATTATACTGTCAGCAGGGGGGTAGTGGGAAAGCTCCTGAAGGACAGTGGATAGAAGAGAATCTGTGTCTCTGCAGATGCTATGTAGACCTAGCTGCATGACCCTATGCCACTTGTACAGGTGGAGCTATGCATTTGGCATAGTGAAGCAGTTACAACAGCAGCACAGAAAGTGAGGTGTAGAAACTTCCATAGCTTCTCTGACATAAGCTGTATTGTGGAGACGTGAGCTCTAGTGTAGACCAGGCCCTAGAATGTCATGGCCACCTCCTTTCAGACCAAAGAGACCTAAATGAAACTTCCCCAATCAACTTACTGATCTTAGGAAGTTTCTGAAGTGCTACCCTGACTCACTTGTCTTCTACTGGAGATGGCTCTTTATTTAGCGGATGCAGTTTAGATGCTTCTTCAAAATATTCAGCTTTCTTGCTCTGTAAAACATGGTTAGAAATCTGACCGGAAAGGAATCGAGAGATGTCAATTAGTTTTGACTATGCCAGAAACCACGGGCCTCTGAGAACAGGTCTCCTTGCCCTATTTGGGCCCTTTTCCTCACAGCCGGCAAGTCAAAGTCTATTTGACTGAGAGAAAGAATGGAGAAGAATGTCATCCAGACTCTTCTGATGTGTCTGGAGGCTTTTCTACTGCTTCTCTTCTGGGAACGGGTGAACATTCAGGAGCTTCCAAAATGTTTCCCTCTCCCTCAGTGACTTTCTTAATTAGATGGAGAGGAAATGATGAAATGACAATAGAGAAAGATAGCAGGGGAGGAGGGCAGATTTGAGCATTTCAGTGAAAACTCTCATTTGTTACCTCCTCCAGGCAATGAACAATATTTACGAGATCCTTTTCCTATGGGAATACTGAGAAGCCATCCTGGAAATGTATCCCCAGATGCTCCTCCTCATACTCAGCCACGTCCATTATGTGATGACACTGCACATGCCAGAGACCCCTAAGACCAGAAAGAAATCCATCCGTGAGGAGGAGGGATCCAGCTGCCTTGGCCCTCTCAGGTAAGGACACAAAGGAACAAAACTGATTTCTTCAGCTAATGTTATGTGGGGCTATTCATGGCCATCATTTCTTCCTGTGCTGTAGTGAGACCAGGCTCACTTACAGGCAGGGTCTTTCCTAAAGAAAAACCCTGCATAGCCATGGATTCTTGTGACTCACACTCACCCATCTGACTCAGTCCACAGGGTAGGTCTTTTCACAGCTAAAACAGGCAACAAGCACGTTTGCACATCCATGTGTGTCACATGCCAAAGAAATGTCAATGATTTTATTAGCCCATGCAAATCAATTTGTTCTTTGCTGCACAATGCCTCAGCTCTGGCTAACACCCTCATGGAGCATGCAGACAGAGCAACCCCAGCAGCCAGCCTTGTGGCAAGACATTCAGGATGTCCAGCCTCACACATACATAGGAGGAAGACAGACAAACAAATTCAATTGCTTATGTGGGCATGGTTCAAGGGGCTCCAAATCCTTGGGAACACCAGGGGACAAGGGGGAACCTCCACTGTGGCAAATTGCCAGAGTGTTGGCTTTCCTACACCAGCTGAGGATCTGGTCGCACAAGCTCCTTCTTAAGACC
>ML682093.1:106284-131428 GCA_007922195.1 Podocnemis expansa
GGCAGCCTTGACTGGGGGAGCCCCTTCCACCATCCCCTATAATAAGAAAAAGAGAAAATATATAGAGATCAAGACAGAGCTAATAGGAGGAGTTGGTGACAGGGATTCAAGGGAGGGTACACAGCTAGATAGCTGGGCATAGCATAATGCATCGATAAATCTAACTAGTTAGCTAGGTGTTTACAACACCCCCAATCCTCACTCTGGCCAGGTAGTAATAGTGTCGCACAAATATTTCTACGATATCAGCCTTTGAAATACCCCTTACACATTTCCTGGCTAGCACAGAGGCTGCATATGCTGAAAGGTCATTGGAAACAGCATCTCACACAGGCAGGGTCCTTGCTAGTATGGTTTCCGGTTCTCAGTGGCAGCTGGCTTTTGCTCAGTTCCATCGAAGGTAGGATTTTGTATTCAAGGTGATTGCTACACATTGGAGAATAGGTAGGAAATGAGTGACAGGAAATTCCATAAAGACCAAGGCCAAGTTCCACATAAAGGCAGAAAAAAATACATGGCTACAAACTGGAGAATAACTGGCTAGGTGGTCATACTGCTGGAAAGGACTGGCAAGTTTAGTGGGTCACCAACTGAATATCAATTAAGAGTGTGACACAGTAGCAAAAAGAAGCCTAATGTTTTTCTGGGCTGTACTAACAGGAGGTTTATATGTAAAACTCAGGAGTTAATTGTCCCACCCTACTGGGCAGTAGAGAGACCTTTGCTGAAGTAATATGTCCACTTTGGCCTCTACACTTTAAGAGAGATGTGGGCAAAGTCTGGAAGAGAGCAACAAAAGTTATGAGAGTTTAGAAAACTCGACCTATGAGGAAAAGCTGAAAGAACTTGATATACAGAATGTAGAGATGAGAAGATTGAGCCAAGACATGAAAAGAGGCTTCATACATAAATATGACAAAAATCAAACATTCTCCATGGGCAGCACAAGAACCCATTGGCTCAAACTGCAGCATGGGAAACAGGTTGGGCTATATAAGAAAAACATCCTAGCTTTAAGACTCCCAACACCACCAACCCTCTGTGTGAACCTTTTTTGTACAGGTTTAAAGAGGCTCAGCTCCTTCAAGCCACCAGCCTCCAGCAACACAAGCACTTCCTTACTCTGTCTGCGCCAGTTAGCAACAGGCACTCCTAACCCTTTCTTCTACCAAGGGTCCCCCTGGAGCATCCAGCCCCAATTCAAAGACACTCCCAGAACTACCAGGTATGTTGTCCACCAGGGATGCTATGCAACAGATGGAACAATTTCAGCTCAGGATCTGTACTTTGCTTAACAGCATAGAATGGAGCTACAGCTGTAGTGAAAGCAAATCTATGTCCACGTCTGCAGGACATAATTAAGTCATCTTATCTTACATCAGCATATAGTCACCACAGTGATTACATTGCTCATGAGTGGCTGCACTTTGTTTCTTGGGATGGCGGCACACCTCACCAGCAACACTTCTATTGATTGTCCTGTCAGGGTGGAGCATTTTGGGACAACTCGTGAAAGCTGGTAACAGTCAATGTAAGCAAAAAGAGTGTCTACCCTGCTCCAGCATCCAATAACTATGTTGACCTTGAATCCACACTGCTCATGGCAGTGGCATTCTTAAATCAGCGTGGTGGGACAGTTATGCTCCAGTCAGACTCCAGTCAACAGTTAAGAATTTGTAGAGAATCCCTGGAAATAAGGAAGCAGCCCTTGTTGCTGCCAGCACCACTGGCAGAAGGGTTGCACATACCCACCATAAAGCACTTCCTAGAGTTTAAACTTAACAGACTAAAGTAGTTTATCTCACTGAAACCAAGTTCCTGGAATCTCCAACCAACATGGCTGGATCCCCTTTTGCCAAAACATTACCCTTTTGCTCTGGCAATGACAAATACAGGGGCATCCTTTTACAGTCTCCTTTCATCCCCCCACCAAGTTTGTTATTCTCTAAAGTCATGAGGATGTGCCCCTCATCCAGGGTTTATTCTCCAGTGTGGTGACCCCATGTCTTTGTGTCACCTTTACGCATCAGTGGGGCATGTGGGACTGACTTACAATGCTTACAAGTCAACTAAGGGAGAGGAATGAGTTGATGCCCTTTGTCTGGCAGAAAATGGTCTGTTATCCCTGCCTTTATTTAGACAAGAAAACATGTTTTTTATGCATACATAGTGTTGTAAGATTTGTAATGAGACCACAAACTTGTGAGCATAAGTGACTCCATCTTAGCACTGTTCCCTTAATATTATTTCAACCTCTAGCCTGACTAAACAGAAGTACAGGGCCCCTCTCATCCTTGAAAAGTCTGTAAGCAGGAGATAGGGGAAACTTGCACCAGTCTCGAGGTCACCTATTAATCAACAATTTCTCCTATTTATTACATTCCCAGGCTCTGAGGAGCCCACCTGACCTTCTTTACTAATTCTCCTATCTTATATGAATATGTATGAAGACTATCCCTATATGGTACTAATAAATGTATTAACCTTGTTTACCTTGAATATATTAACCATTTCTGGAATTCCTTGAATTAAGTAATTGCACCTATGTATAAAACCCTTTAGCACTGGTCCTTCGGGGCCGGCCACACTCAGTAGTGTCAATAAACTTGTGATTTTTCCTCCTGTTGTCCAGCTCCTTCATTGACCAGAGCAGAGAACAAGCTTTTTTCTCTCAACAATAGGCATAACTACTGCCTCGGAAGAGTAGCTACATTAAAAATAGATCTGTTAGGGTGTGTTCACACAGCAGTCTTATTTTGAAACAACAGAGGTTGTTTTGAAATAAGAAAGGCCATGTTCACGCGATGCACCGTTGTTTCGAAACAACGGGTTCCGTTGTTTTAAAACAACTGCATTGTTTTGAAACAACTTAAACCCCATGTGGGGACAAAACAACGTTGTTTCGAAATGATTGTTTTGAAACAATGCCGTCTGAACATGTTGTTTCGAAACAATGGTGACTCGTTTTGAAATAACTTGTCTGAACTTGCTATTTTGATTCCTGCTTTTTTCTTTAATTCGAAATAATAAACTGTTAATTCAAATTAATTTATTTTGAAATAAGACATTATTTCGATACAACTTGTATTGAAACAACTTGTATCGAAATAACCCCCTGTGTGTGAACATAGCCTTAGTCTTTAAGTGGCACACGACTCCTTGGTTTTTTTAGCTACATTACACCCAGCTATTAATGCTCAGTATGATCCCCTCTTCTATTTGATGCATTACAAGACACTATTTGTGGCTCAATACAACGAAAACAGCTGGTTAGGTGCATTAGACCCATTAGAAGTTGCTGACACGAAGCAGTGAATCCTCTGCAAGTTGCTACCAATAGGCTAGTGCAGGGGTTCTTAACTGTTGAACCCTGGGTTCATGATGTAACTGCAGTGGACCGGCGACACCCACCAATGAGATGGACACCAGTTCAAATAAACAAAAACAACTTTTTTAATGATACCATAAAACACCTATGACCACTAACAGTGGGGAGCAAGAAAGTCTATATAAAATTCTTATAACCAACTAACAGTGTGGAGCAAGAAAGTCTGTATAAAACACTTATAACCAACTAACAGTGTGGAGCAAGAAAGTCTGTATATAACACTTATAACCAACTAACGGTGTGGAGCAAGAAAGTCTATATAAAACACTTATAACCAAACAGTAGGATAAATCATGAAAGTCTATGCAAAACACTTACAACCAACTAAAATACTTTTAGCCAAATAACAGTATGGAGCAAAGACCTACAAGAGGGTGGCCATAATAAGTCAAGGACTTTTCTGGCCTTTTACTGCCTCAGCATCGGTATAGGCACTCACCAGCCCACCCGACGTATATTTACCAATGGCTCAAAGCCATTCGTCCTTGCTAGCCAAGAAGAGTGGGTGGAAGAATGAAGGAGTCAGATGAGAGAAACTAAACTCTCACACTCCCCCCATGTATGCTGGGGGAATTTGGGGACAGCAGTTTAGAGCAGAAGTGGAGCAATAAATAACTTTACAATAAGAATGCAAAATACAAATGGTTAATAAACATATGACGAAATAACAATCTATGCTAGGCAATGAACATCTATATCATGAAAAGATTAGGCAGGATACAAGGGGAATAATAAACAGCTACACAAACTATGCGAAACTCAAATAAGGAAGCTACAATAACAGACTGTACACGAATAGTAGCAAGGAGAAGAACTAAAAGAAGTAGGAGGCTTGTATCAATTTATAATACCTGTCCTAGCACCGTAGTGGAACCCAAAGTGAGGAGGCAGACCAGCTGCAACATCCCAGTACTTAATCGTTTGTCCGGCAATTCATGTACACCCAAAAAAAAAAAAAGTCTCGTGGGTGGGTGCTCCCTGTCTTAGTCGGGGGATCAGTCCGACCAGGTCATGCCATGCCCTTTAGGATTCGAGGGTGGGAGAACAATAAGCTAGCTGAGACAGGGGGTTTAAATAGAATTTTGCACAGCCAGAATAAAAATAGCCAAGTGGGAGTGGGATTCTGGTCAGGACCAATGATGGAACTGAGACCCCAGACAATGACCCCTCCTTCATGGTGACGGGGCTGCCGAGAAACTGTTCAGGGGGGATAGGGACTCACCCCCTTCTGATTGACACAAAGCTAGGGAGGAAGAAACTCACACAGGAGATTGAGGGCCATCAGGGGAGACTGATATTTAATATTCTTCCCCCTTGTGCTGGATGGCCCGGAGATGAGGCCCATCAGGGAGATCAATACTTAACATTCCTCCCTGAGAGCAGCATAATCCAGGGGGCTACGTGTGGGACGGGGTGGCCATCATGGCTGCCGCCTCCGTTGACATTAACCTGGGATGCTGGCACTCTTCAGGGGTCCAAGGGTGTGGGAGTAATATATAATTTAAATATAGAATGCCCAACCAATATACTTTAAATGTGACCTCAAAGCACAATCAAAATTGATAACTGTAAGCGGGCACTGTGGTCTCCCTCAGAGCCAGGTCTGGAGGAAGGGCCTGAATGTCACCCCAGTCAGACTGGGGAACTGCACACACCAGGGCCTGGAAGAAGAAGGTCAGGGCCATTTCAAAATAATCAGGGTTTAATATGTTTTGAAACAGCGGTTCTTATTTCGAAAGGACAGGATCCGTCTTTTCAAAATAAGAAAACGTCATGTGGAGCAAATATCTTTTATTTCAAAATAACCAGTGTTATTTCAAAATAAAAGTGCTATGTAGACATACCCTAAGAGATGAACAAGCAGGCATAACCAATGGCTAATAACCAAAATAAAATGTTCTTCAATCGTAGGAGCAGTGTAGTTTCCTGGGATAGGGAGGGAGAGGCAGGAGCACTGAGTTTTTCACTTGGTCCAGCAATGTCTCACTATAGTCTTAAGCAAATCACTTAACCTCTCTTGTTCCCCGGTTTCTTCAGGTGTAAAAGGATCAACCCCACCGTAGTATTATAAAACTTAGTTAATATTTAAGTACTTTAAGATGTTTGGTCTTGGGCAACTGAATTGCATAGTATTGTTTAAATATTACATGTTTTTGTTGCTGGGGTCTCTCCACCCATTTCCAGACATGACTTCATCTTGTATATTGTTTTTTTCTTTCTGGAGTAGGTCCTTTCTGTTTTTCAAGGATGTGTTTCATTATTTGGCTATTAAGATGCTACTTGCATTTCATCAGGAAAGACTGCTGTTGACTGATCCCATCACACATGTTTTTCATTTGCACACCCTGTTCACTCATTTAAATGAAATTACACAGCATACACCTAAAACAAGTTTGAAGAATAGAAAATGGAGTTGCACATTGACAATATGGATCTCTGTTGGCCACTGGTTGTAATGTCTGTTAAACTGAGTTAGTTATGATATTGAAGAACAGATACAGTGTTTCCTAACAGGTGCTTTACAAGGTATATTCTGTTCATTTTGTCTGTGTCCCTACATTGTGTCTACAGAATAGCAGGATGAATACAGTTAGGGAAAGGAATTTCTTAAGTGAAGTACAATGGTATTAACTTATTCAGTATTGCTAATGATGACATGTTTCCTGCAGCCACATGCATGTGTGTAGCGTGGCTCAGGAAGTTAGTGTGGTTCAGTAAAAAAAAACGAGGAGGTTGGTGGCACTTAAGATTAACTAATTTATTTACTGCAGGAGGAAAAGCTTGCAGTAGAAAATACCACTGGTCAGACACTTTGAAGTTGAGGGAAATCCCAGATTTCTATAATTTCCTTCATCTTCAAAACATCTGAAGTGGGAGAAGCTCATGCAATAAATAAATTTGTTAGTCTTTAAGTACTATAGAACTTCTTGTTTGCTTATACAAAGATAAGCTGATAGAGGTGCCTCAGAGGTAGGGTTACCAGATGTCAGGCAAAAGGAGGACATGTCCTCATTTTTACCTCCACATCCTTCATCCAGCAAACATTTAAAAAATAGATGATTTTGTCTGGCTTTTTTATTTACAAGGATTAAAGTATGCTGGAATGCCCCAGAACAACCTATTTTGGGGGGGAAGCATTCCAAGGCCCTCTAAAAACAGAATAATATTACATTAATACTACATTTCCTCCATGGGTCCTTAAATGTCCTCCTTTCCATACCTTGGTATCTGGTAACCTTACTCAGAGGAGATGAAGAAATCACCTCTGCCAGAAGGGGAGGGGTAAGGAGAGGAAAACAAAGAAATTCTTCCAAGTGTGTGTCTTTGTTTTCACATGTGGCTACAGGAAACATTTCATCATAGTAATCATGTAGTATAGGTTATGAGCATCTATGAAGAACTTTATATGGCATAATTGGCATAAAAGCATACAATCCCAGTGTGTAAGTGAACAGAAAAATCATAGATCATAACCCTGGGTGCACAGATGTGCATTCCATGACATTAAGCCTGGGCAGGTGGGCGGGCATGGCTAGGGACAAGGGGGTGTGGCTGAGGCCAGGAGGCAGAGCTTGGACCTGGTGGGGGCCTGGGCCCCAGGTAACCTTCATATGTAGCAACATCCCTGATATCTGGTCACCCTACTGCACAGGTTGGTAAACCACCCCCTTCCTATGGGCTGCTGGCTGCACTGGGTCAATGGCCTGAGCACAGGTGCTATAGCTGTTCGGCCCTTCTAGCGGGGCCCTTTGATGCTGAACCCAGAGTGCTGTGGTCAGTCCCCCTCCTTCTCACCTTCACCCCCTTTCTCTTGGAAGGGGGATTAACTGAGCAGCACCCTGGTAGGCATACAATGACCTCTCCCCAACTTTGACTTCTGAGCTGGGGGCCCTATGTTCAGAGACCGCAGAGCTCCTGCCCAGCACCTGGGCCAGCTGATCCACCCTTGAAGGCAGAGCTGGCCAGCACACAGTGCAACCTCCATTGCAGCTCTCCAGGACTTGGACCACTAGATGGGCACCACACTGGAGTTCCCAGGGGACCTGCCACAGAGGATCCAGGAAGCCAGCCTGCCAGTGCTCTGGCCAGGCCCGAGCGGGAGGCCGCATCACACTCCAGCCAGGCCTCCTCAAGGGATGAACCAGCCAGCTCGAGGGTGGTTCAGGAGCTCCATGGCCTCTCACCACAAGGCCCTGACCCTGCAGCACTGGCCCACTCCCAGATGGGGCTCTCAGGCCAAAAGAGTGCCCCTCCCTGTCCTGTTGAAAGGCACAGAAAGAATCCACTGCTGAAAATTAAAGGCAGAGAAATTCCAGTCATGAATGAGCACCAGATTTTTCAAAGCACGGGTGACTTAGCAGGGGTACAAGCTGCCTGAGCAACTGATGGGTTCCCCATGCCTTTTGACTTCTGAGCCAGATGGCGTCTTTATGGGAGAAGATTTAGTTAGTGCAGTGTGTGATGTAGGGCACAACACAGAATAAGTGGCTGACATTCCCCAGGATGGATGGTACAGCTGGTCAGATGAGATGATCCAAACGGCCGTTCTTACAACCCAGACAGCAGAAGACTCTGCCACTCTGGGGTGGTTTGTGGGTGATGTGTCTGGGCCATACTGTAGACCTGTCGCCTCAATCGTCACCCCCAGAGAGAAGGGGTGTGGGTCATATCAGAGGATTATCATCGGATAGATCGTCCCCGCTGTCCCCATCCTCTGTTCTACCACCAGCAGTCTTGGCCTGCTCCTTATCTTTCCTGGCAATGATCCCACCAACTCCCCCACCAGCACACATTCCGGTCACGCTACCTGTCGCAGCACCAATGGCCACCACCTCAGCCACACCAAGTACCATTGCTTCAGCAGCGATGGCAGCAGCAGCAATCCCAGCACCAGCACCTCCCACAAGTGTCAGTGCCAATGCCCCCACGCCAGCACCTGCCATGATGGCAAATTTCTTGAAGCGCTTCCTGTAAGTCTCCAGGAATTTCTTCTCCTCCTGTATCAGCTCCGCCTCCAGCTCTGTGAGCAGATCCTCCTTCTTCAATGCTGGCATCTTCAGGGCTCTCCAGCACTTCCGCAGCAACTTGTTATGCCGCTCTACAAGCTCATTCACCATCTCGCTTGGCTTCACTTTCAAACAGTCTGTCATGTTCCGGGAATCACCATCCTGTACCCACCAGGAGAGGAGACAGCCAAGAGTATTACAAGGGGCCAGTGCAGTACAGACCCTATTCACCTCTCCATGCTGGGTGTTGCTGAGACCTGGACTGAGATCAGCATCCTTCCATCATGCTGGATGTGGCACACAGAACTCAGTGAGAGGCCCTCCCTGCCCCAGAAATCCCAGTGTCTAAACACCCAAATGCAGGATCATTCACCCTGTTTTATGGATGGGGAAACTGAGACCCAGAGGGACTCAGGGAGTGCACAAGGTCACAGCGGGGTGTCTGCAGAAGCGCTGAGGAGAAAGCCCAGGAGCTCTGAC
This sequence comes from Podocnemis expansa, assembly GCA_007922195.1. Classification (NCBI taxonomy): domain Eukaryota; kingdom Metazoa; phylum Chordata; order Testudines; family Podocnemididae; genus Podocnemis; species Podocnemis expansa. The sequence continues at coordinate 115,159 of ML682093.1, forward strand.
TCCCAGTTCAGCCTATTAACCACCTGGCCCATGGCACCATCGCTGCTCCAGCTGGCCAGAGAAGGGTGACCAAGAGCAACCTCCACCCAGTGCAGAAGTCTGAGTCGCTGATCTCTGCAGCCACCCTGGAAGTCAGAGCTATCAGGCCTCATCTCCTGCCCTGGAATCTACAGAGTAGGCTGGTCAAGATGGGTCCCTGGAGGTCCCTGGCTGGGGGCATAGACCCTCCTTCCCAGACTCACCTTCTCCTTCAGAAGGAGAGAGTGGGCTGTGCGGAATCTCTCAATGACGCTCTGGTTGTGGAAGACGGTGGCCATCTGTGCAGAAGGATAAAGCTGGAGTAAGTCACAGTTTATGGGGCCCTGTCTCCACCAGGTGGCTGCAGCTTCCATCACAGCTGCCTCACCTAATTGAGGGACACCATGGCTTTGAACTACAACTCCCGTGAGCCAATACAGCGACTCGGTTTGAAGGGGTGATGCCCAAAGTACAAGGCCTATAATGCTCCCATGCTGTACCGTCTCAGTCCTTTGTCCTGCATCATGGGCCCTCAGTCCAAACAGGGAGCAGCTTTCTGAGGACAAAAGGGAGTATATAGAGCCCAAACTGCAGTTCTCATGGGCAGGGCCCTAAACAGGGTGGGGAAACTGTGGCTTTGCCCCAGGTCCCATATCAAGCAGCTCTGTTTCACTGTTCGATTGAGGGCACATTCTGTGCTGCTTGCTCAGGGCCAAAATACTTAGTTCCAGCACTATCAATGGGACACCGTGGTGGCATTTTTCAAGGCAAAGTGCTTTGGGTTTTTATATTTCATCAGAAACTTCAATTTTTTTAAAGCAGGGAACCACAGACAGACATTTTCCAGTAAGTTGTAACATGCTCCTGAGATGCAGGCACCTCTCTTGCAGAGCAGCTGGGGAACAGCCACACAGAAATGCCGCACAGTCGTGGCACATCCTGCACAAAGATGCAACTAGATGCAATCACCTCTAGGTGAGTCAGCAGCAAAGAGATGGAAGGATGGCACAGTCTGCATTAACACTGAATGTGGGAGGAAGAACAAAGCTCATGATCGTGTTTGAGGCAGAGAGAGGCAGTACCCAGTACCTGAGTGGGAGAGGAGAAGCCGAAGTGATGATTCTTCAACAGATCAGTGAATTTCTGCAAAGAAATCATAAGAAATCATAATTACAGTCCTGCATGGATACAAATATGTGGATCTGCATCTGATCTACATCTACAAAAAATGTGTGCAACTATCCACATGGGATGCATGAATGTAAATATTTGCAGATATAGTGTGGATATTCATGGATTTCCAGGGGTCTAATCATGATGCTGATTTCTATGGGGCTTAGAAACGCTGAACTTGGGGATGGCTCACTTGGCACTGAGATACAGTGACCTCTGGGAAGGGTCAGCTGTAAGACAATGAGGTAAAGCAGTTTGACAGTGGAAAGAAGAACTTCCCCAGATGATATATGGAGGCTGAGTACAACTGTCACACATGGGATTCTGCTAGTCCATAAATACAACCCTCATTCTTAACTTACACAAACAGGAAAAAATGATGAGCATCTTGCCCCACTCCCTTCAGGACCAACCCCAACAGCCAGGGAAAAGTGCCCTATAGTGATTCTCAACCCAGCTGACTGGTCCCCACCTTTATCTTAGCTGTAAGCTGTGTCCCAGTGAGCATTTCGCCATTCTGGTCCCTGCGAACATGTCGACCAGCCGAGCTCACCAAGGAATCAACATAGTCTCTCAGGCTTTCCCGGAAGTCCTCATCCATGTCTGTGAAGGGGAGGGAGATGGAAATGAATGTTGGGCCAGAGCATGCGGTGCCCCATGGCCATGTCCCTGGCAGAAATGGAAATGCCTTATGATGCAGGCTCAGAGCTCCTGGCCCAGGTTTGTTACCTATGAGACTTCCCTGGCTCCCAAACATGATCTGCCTGCCAGGGAAGGGCATAAGGTGACAGCGGATGCTACTTCCGCTCAGCACATCCAGGGCCTTGGGGTATTTGTCAGAGGATGTCTCCTCCAGCATCTGCCAAAGCCAGGGGAAATCAGGAAAGTTAGTCATCAGTGGAGGAAATGGCCCCATGTCCCATTCCCCAGCCCCACACTCACCTGTCTTACATCTCTCAGATGCCTCTTTCCACCGACAGCTCCAAAGACCTGGGAGCAACTCCAATCCCGCACCAGCACGTCTAGGTGCTGCAAGGGAGACAGGAGGGGAGTGAGGGTCACTGAGATTGGAGGGAGGCTGGGAGGTGAAGAAAGATGATGTCAGGACAGGAAACCACTACCCCTTGGGAATGGGATAGAGGGTGCCTGGAGTAGGAACATCCCATGCAGTAGGGTGATGGGGAACATGGGGCAAGGCTGGTGATGGGTGGTGTAAAGCAATCTTACTTGAATGGGCTTCAGTCCATATTCCTCACCCACCACTTCGGCTACATGCAGAAACATCTGTGGAGCAGAGAGCAACAGCTGAGTTTGGGGTGTGATTTCTGGAGCTGGGAGGTGGCGTTTGCACAATGAAGATGGAAATCTTGCCTCTGGATCACCCTCCCTTTCTCCCTCTGTCCCCTACTCCCACTTTAAGCTTGGTCTTCATTGCCAAGTTTTCACAGCTCTCCTTCCTGTAGTGCAGGGGTCTCAAACACAAGGCCCGCAGGCTGCATGTGGCCCCTAAAACTATTTCTTGAGGCCCACAATGATGCTATTTTAACTGCTTTTTGCAATATTGTTCTATGAAAAGGTTTCAGTGGTACGGTCGTCGGGCTAATGTACTAGTCCTCATGTGGCCCTTGTGGTGGTTTGAGTTTGAGACCTCTGCTGTAGTGAAAGGACAACTAGTGGGCAAACCGAGGAACTGCAAGTCAGGGTTCCCCCTCTGCCCTGCCTGATGCTGGTGTTTTTGTGTCCCCCCCCCCCCCCCCGCAAGGCCCTTGATGGTAAGAACAGAATAGGCCAAGGGGTCAAATGTCGAGACTCTATGAAAGGCCTGGAAACACCAGTGTTCCCAATAAGCAGGGACTTAGCAAAGGGATTAATGTCAGAGCCAACAGTTGCAAAGGGAGCCGAAGTAGAGCTGCAGGGAAGCCGGGCCTTGTTGGGTACAGGCCCAGGATTCCTGAATTCCATCCCCAACTTTGGGTTAAATTCAGGAGGTCTGGGAACCAGGATGCCTAGGTATGACTTCTGACTCTGCCTCAGACTCCCCATGTGACCTCTGGAAAGTCACTGATTCCCTCAGGGCCTCAGTTTTCCCAGGTGCACAGTGGGCTGACTACCCCATTGGGCCTGTCAGAGAATGTCATCATGTCCCAACCTTCACCTCTAGGTACTGCATATCAGTGTCCTTTAGATGCCTGGAAATATTCAGGATCTGCAAGTAATCACAACAGACAGGGTTAGCTACAGGAATGAGCACAGCCCACTCCCAGCCACACAGACACCCCTAGAGCCACTGTGGGGCAGTGGGGCTGGCCCTGCTGAGCCCTGCCTCACTCCCTGCAGCACAGCACCCCCTAGAGCCTACCTGGTAGGAGCCTAGCATCATGGAGAGGGCGGAGAGTTTGACGCTGGTCTCCATCTCTCTGGCGATATTCATGGAACCCTCGGTGTCAACCAGCAGCACGGCCACCTGTAGGGAGGGGCACAGAGCAGGGTCATGTGCCAGCTGCCTTCACTATACGCTCTACGTCCCAGCACTGAGACCAAGCTTCATGGGGCAATGTGTTCCTTGCTTTCATTATCTATTCCCAGCCACGGAGCCTCCCCACACCCCCAAGACTCTGTCTGATTTGCTCTGCACCCTCAATCTGATGGGTTCACCCCTCCCCCTGCAACCCTCTTTCCCTACTTTTTCCCGTTCCCTTCTCCCAATCACCTTTCTCCCATTGACGGGGACCCAGAAGGGCTTACTCCAGGCCCATAGCCCCTGGGTGACGCCGTGGGTTCCAACTCGCGACACAAAGCCATCCAGGGGCTCATCCTCCTGGCCCATCCAGGATTCATCCGTCACATCCTGTGGCAGTGGAGGTGGGAGGGAGACACAGTGAAAGGGGCAATTAGTGCAGGGCACTGGGAGAGCAAGAGGGGCTGTGGGCAGTTTATTAGAAAGCAGGTAACGTAGAAAGGGGCCCTATGAAAATGTGATGGGCAGATAGACTTTGGCTGAGATGGACACACAGACAAGGGTCCAGGTCAACACACAGCTCCCCTCTGCCTGACACAGCTGACCAGATGTAGCCACGCACACAGGCTAATGGACAAGGGCTGGTTCAAACCCCTCCAGCAGGGGCATGAGTTTGTACCAACAACTAAGGCAGCATGAGCAGGGAAGAGGCACCAGCCACCCTAGGGTTCCTGTTCCCACCCACTGTGCTCTGGGAGGGGAATGGTTTGTAGTGACTAAAGGAACCAGAACTCCTAGGTTCTAGCCTGGCTCTGAATGGGGATCAGGCTTCACTCACCATGTTCTGCAGTCGGCGCAGCAGGTAGTTCATCAGGAAGGATTTTCCTGTGCGCTGCTCCCCAATGATGGACAGCAGGCAGACAGGGGCATCCCCAACGCCACCCTGCTCCAGGCAGTGGCTCAGGACCTCCTCATCCAGGATCAGTGTCCCTTCCTCATCCAGATGCACCAGCTGCACTGGGTGCCCCGGCTCCTGCTGAACCTCTGGCCCCTCCTGCAGAGAAAGAGTAAGGACAGAGCTGGACCCCCACCCCTAAATGACGCATAACTCTATATTGTGACCAGAGCCTACCCGTCCCCATCTTGGGGCCCACTGTATGGAAACTGCCTTTTTCTTCAGTGGGTAATTTCATATGAATAGGTCTGAGCCAGATGTGCTCAGTTCATTATCACCCTGGGGAGGTGACCATGACTGCTCACTAGAGGGGCACAAGAAGACCATTATCCGGCCTTCTCTCCACCTCAGTGCCCCAGTGTAGGGCTCGGGTTTGCTGTGTTCAGAAAGCATCACCCAGCAGCTGTTCCCCAGTTGCTCTGCCCCAGAGGTGTCTATATCTCTGAACCAGCCACCACTGCACCCACCTCAGAACTAGCTCTCCAAGGTTCTTTTGGCATCTCTTCACATGGCAGGTCTCTGATTTTCTCCACCACACTTTTGACGCATGTGTCCGAGGTCATTCTGTTTTTGGAGCAGGGAGCCTGGCACTCAGGGCACTGGTAGCCCAGGGCTGAGACCCCACTCCAGTGAGCTGAGAGACAAATTCGGCAAAAGTTGTGGGCACAATCGATAGAGACCGGGTCGTCCAAGACATCTAGGCAGATGGAGCAGGTGACATCTTCCCTGAGCTGCTCCACCACACTGTTCACACTCAGCTTCGAGTAGCACTGTGAGTTCAGCCTGTGAGATACACAAGAGGAGGACTAAAAGCCAGGACTCCTGAGTTCTAACATCAGCTCAGGGTGGAGAGTGGGGAGTAGTGGTTGGAACAGGTAGCTGAGGCCTAGAATCCATGTATTCTAATCCCAGCTGGGAGGTGGGGGTCTAGTAACAAGAGCTGGGGGGGTTGGGAAGAAGGCTGGCAGCCAGGATTCTTGGGTGCTTGCCTGAGTACCACAACTGAAGTGGGTGGGACTCACACACTTACGGTTTATTATTTGCATTTCCCATGATGCAGCAGGCCACTCTTCCTGGATTAAGGCTAAAGCCAAACTGTTAGAGAAGAGAGACAAGAAGACACAAATTGATGAACCCTTTTCTCACCATGCTCCCACAGGATGTTCAGGAGAGAGGGAAACTGAGGCACAAAGCAGAGTTGGTGTAGGGCTAAAGATAAATTTATAGAAATGCTTCAAACAGAAATTTCTATAAGGAATATTCACTGATTTAAAAAAAAAATGCTCATTTATTCACCTGTAACTTCATATTGTAACCAAAATTCTATTCTGAATTGCTTACTCCACTCTGTTTTGTATTGTTTCACCTAAATTTTGCTGAAACCTCGTTTAGATGTGTGAACTTAGTCTGAATGTGTGAGTGGAGGGTGTGTGATGGGATCAGTCTCCTACTCCAGCTTGTCCTGATGACAAAACACCAGTGCCACCATAATGGCTGAAAAAACAATGCAGAAAAAGCCTGTAAAAGCAAGAAGCATCCACAGTAGAAAGAAAGGAACATAAAGGCCCATCCAGAGGTGGCTTTAGGGGTAGATAAAGCAGGTGTCGGCCTAGGCCCCCAAGCAGTAAGGGGCCCATCCTCAATTTGGTGGACAGAAACAAAAATATAGAAAACTATAGAAATTGTTCCCATCTAGCAAGGCCAGTAGCTCTGAAAAACCTCAGCACTTTTCAATCTTGGCTTATCACAGCAAACTATCATTATGATCTTTGCTTTCTCTGAATTGCAGACTTCACCATCACCTGTAGATTGAGATGCTAAAAAAGCACAAGCAAGCACCGTAGCAGGAACTTTTCCAATGGTCTCATTATTTAGTTGCTCCGTGTGGCCCTCTATTCTGCTATGTTTTAATCCCAATTTGAAATTTTGCCTTTTCTTTTTCTTTTTAATCCATTCTTTTGCCTTTTTCTTTGCCTTTGTGACAATTTTTCCTTTGGCATTGGTTATCTCAGTTTATCAGGTAGGACCATACAGGCTGCTATATATAAATACAGTTCTGCCCTCAACCTATCATTGCAGCTGCGTGTGATGTTTGTGCTTTATGTCTTTCTTTTGGTAGGTAATATTTTAGCTTCTCTTGTACTTATAATTAACATTTCTGAGGGGGCCAGAGTCTTATAACCTTGAGTACTTCAAGGAATTTCATTAAAATTTGGTGTTTTAGATTTTTAGCAACAGACTAGAGAGACCTTCTTTTCACTTATTTTTATTAAATATAATTATTGACTTTCTCTTGCACATAAACCCAAGCCTATATGAAAAATTTGTAAGATCTGACTGCCAAAATTTTAAATGTGCTCCAGTGTAGGACTCAGGTTTGTTTTTAATTTAGTTATTTTTGAGCCATCAGAATTTTTACCACTTTTATTTGTTAATTAATGCACATAATTTTGTAGTTCAGCATTATCTCATTTATATTAAGTGAAAGAAGATCCACTTAAAAGCTTCATGGTAGAAAGATCTTTAAAAATATTATACCCAAGAATAATTTACACATTCCAGAGGGATAGTTATGTTAGTTTGATTCTGCAAAACAAACAAGGAGTCCAGGGAGCTGGAGGAGGTTAGGGCTGGAGGACTGGGGCCAGGGGAGGGCAGTAGTGGGGGACCAATAGTGGGCCCTTAAAGGGGGCCCACAACGGGCCTTTGTCTAGGGCCCCTGTGATGTACTGGGAAACTACTCTTCAGCTAAACTGGAATGTCCTGGGTGATGACATTGTTTCTTTTCTGTTCTAATGATGGGACACAGGTGGAGGATATGTAGCAGAGCCACTAGGGGGTGAAGGAAAAGTGTTTAGGCAACCTGTACCTGGGATCCCCACTGGTCAAACAGGTTCTAGCTGGTTGGACCAGAGAATGGGAATTTTGGCAGAGCCTGGGGAAGAGAACAAACGACCAAGGGGGAGAATAGGCAATAGGGAAATGGGGGTGAAAGACTCAGGACCCTGCCCTGGGGTGTAGCCCTAATTCCCTGGGGTTTCACTACTATACTTCCTGGTGAATCTGATACCTACTGTCCTTACTGCTGTATGACCTGGATTGCTAATCAACCTTCTGACTCCCACACTGGCTGAGAGTTACCACTGATCAGGACTTCCAGGAGCCCACCTGGAGGGAGGTCTTAGGGAGCCAAGATGGGGCAGGAGTTTGGACCCTCTGAGCCTGGAATTGCGAGCTCACTTCATAGAAGCATTGAGACCTGGGTAGTTCTGGGATGGAGCTACACTCTTTCAAATTCTTGAACAGTTGGGCACAGAGGGGACCAGAGGGAGCCTACTGGGGAACTCTGTCACATCTGGTGGCAGTGGTTGGCTATGGAGGTACAATGAGTGACTACTCAACCCACTGGTGGCTGCGGGGCACTGGGGGTATCTGTTGCAATGTGCAAGGGGCAATTGCATCCCCTTGTAAGGACAGTGTGGCAGGACATCTTCATGCTCAGAGGCTGAACAAAAGAGACACAGTGATTATGCAAGTGGCCTGAGCCTGTCTGATCAGTAGGGGAAGTGAATTCAATCAGGAGCAGAGCCTCTGTTGTGCTTGGTATAACATGATCCTGTTAGCCATGAGGGATTCAAACCCTTAATTCCAACAGTCTCTGAACTGTAACTTGCTGGGGATAATATTGCTGGCTGGATTACAAGTGGTTATTAAAAAGAGACCTAGAAAATATCAGTAAATCTTGGGGCTGAGTGTAGGCAAGCTCGCCAAGGGGCAGCTGATTGCATAGCTGATGGAGAGTGATGGTGAAAGAGCGAGGGACCCCCTCAACAGAGGTAGCTCCCAGGGGGACCAGGACCAACGGGAGCAGAAACCATGCATCGTCCCCACAATAATCACTCATAAGCAGAGGGCGCTCAGAACTCCATTCTTCCCCAGATGTAGTGCCTGCACCTTCCTGAGAAAAATCCCCTGCCAATAGGGGGCACTCACACTTCTATTCCCCTGCCCCAGTGGTGAGACAGCTGGAACTGGAACTGTGGCAACAAGACCTGGAGCTGAAAGCATGTGCCCAACAAGACACCAAAGAGAAGGTAGAATGCCAGTGCCAATTCTAGCTAGAGGAGAAAGCCAAGTCAAGCCAGTGGGAGCTTAGTCCAAGAGCCCCTTCCCACTGGATATCAGAGTGCTAAATTGATGGGTTCCGTTGAGGAAGGGGGAACGTAGACACTTACTGCACCTTGTTTGAGAAAACCTAGTGTACATTAAGTGGATCCCACAGACAAGCTGCAGTATCTGACGCCCTTCTGGGTCCAAAAGTCATGCAGGTACTCAGCCAGGTGGAGGACGCAGAAACTGGATGCTATGAGCAGTTCAAGCAAGTTCTGCTGCTAAAGTTTCCACTGACCCCTAAGGAGTACTGGGAGAAACTACAATCTGGGCAGAAACAGGGATGACCTACCTGAAAAACAGCACACTGATAAAGTAGTATGTCTGGAAATGGACTGGCATGGCTGGGAATGTCACCAGGCAGAAAGTGGGGGAAGTGCTGGGTTTGGGACAGTTATACAATATCTGCCCTCCCGACCTGAGATTGTGGATGATGGAATGGAAACCCAGAAACGTGCACAGTGCCAGCAAGCTGGCCGATGAGTTTGTGGCCAGCTAGTCGGGGCATAAGCCAGGTCTGAAGGGGCAGGGGGTCAGGAAGGGGGACATACAGTGGGTGCTCCAACCATACCCCCAGAAGGTGGCCCCAAAGAACACCCCCCCCCCACGAGGAATTGCTCAACTAGGCCCTAGAGACCAGAAGGACTGGAATTGCTCTTCATGTGCTGAGGTGGGCCACAAGAGAGCCCAGTGCCCAAAATGCAGACACAAGTGGGTCAAGCTGACTCCACAAAGGGTTCATTGGGTAAGAGCTTCCCAAGGGGAGGGGCCCATCACACTAGAAGAGGCAGTTGGCTGGGTCACTAGACCTGAGTAGGGAGGGGGTGACCAGGTTGGCTCACTGGGAGCGGGCAGAGCTCTGGACTCTGAGTTCTCCATCTACCAAGTGAGCTTGGGCCCACCCAAGGGAGGCCAACAATACCTCAAACCTATTGAGGTGAAGGGAAGAAAAGTCTAAGGGTTCTGGGATGCAGGTGCAGAGGTAACTCTGGCTCTACTGGAGGTGGTGAGACTCAATAGGATGGTCCCTCATACATATCTGAACCAAACGGGTGTGTTCAGACCAGCTCTCCAAGTACTCATGGCAAGGGTGCATCTGAAGTAGGGTGGCTAGGAGGGCCTCAAGGAGTTGAAAATGTACAAATGCTTTCCAGCCAATGTGCTGATGGGAAGAGACCTAGAAGGGTGGCCTGGTGAACCCCAGAGTATGTTGGCTGTCACTAGGAGCCAGAGCTGACAGGGGCTATTTGAGCCTAGTCTCCCTGAGGCAAACTTGGGCAACCTTTCCGAAGGAAGAAAGAGACTGCTGGGGCTGGCAAGGAGGAAAGCCCCAGCCTGCATGGGGGAGGGGAACAGACTCCAACCCCATCTCCAAAGTGCGAGTTTCAGGCAGATCCGCAGTGCCACCCTCACTAGCAAATCTGAGGGCACTCGCTGACCTCAGGGCTGGTGAACCCTTTGAGGGAGACCACAGTGAGAGATTCCTGTGGGAGAACGGGTTCCTGTACTGGGAGTGAACTCCAGTGGCAGAGGCAGAGCCATGCGTGGGGGTCAAACGACAATTAGTGTTGCCCTAAAGGTACGATCACCGGCTGCTATACCCGGCCCATGATATCCCTCTCGGGACACCAGAAAATACAGCACACCCGGCAACAGCTGCTGCAGAACTTTTACTGGTCGGGAATCTTTGATGCTGTCAAATGATATTGCCAATCATGTGACTCTTGTCAGAGGATGGAGAAGTCCTGGGACAAAGATAGGTCTAAACTGAGGCCCCTGCCTGTTATAGAAGAGCCCTTCTAGAAAGTGGCAATGGGCATAGTAGGGCCCCTCAGTAAGGCCACCAGCTTTGGCAAGAAATATATTTTGGTGGTGCTGAAGTTTGCTACCTGGTCCCCAGAGGCCGTACCACTGGCTTCTACAGAAGCTGACAAGATGGCAGATGCTCTGATGGCCATTTTCAGCAGGGTGGGATTCCCCCAGGAGGTCCTCATAGACCAGGGTTCTAACTTTATACCAGCACTCCTGCAGTGCCTCTGGGAAAAATCCAGGGTCCACCACACATGGGAATCAGCCTATGAGCCTCAGACCAACAGGCTGGTGGAAAGATTCAACAGGACCCTGAAGAGGATGCTGAAGACTTGTATGGCCCAATACCTGAGGACTGGGACAAGTATCTACCCCACTTGCTGTTTGCATACTGGAAGGTGCCCCAGGAACAGGGGCAAAGCTGGTGCCTGGCACATGGTGCCCATGCCCCAAATGCCAGTGCCAGTGCCCCAGGTCCTGGCAGGTCCACGGCTGCCACTCCCAGAAGCGTCATGACCTGCAGGCAGGGGGCATTCCCTGGGGCAATGATACCCCTGACCAGGAGTCCACAGGATTCTCTCTGTTTGAGCTGCTATACAGCAGAAGAGTGAGAGGTCCTCTGGACTTGGTAAGACATGAATGGGAGGGAAGCTTTCTTCAAATGGGGAGTTGGGTTGGAGTACATGCTAACCTTCTGAGAGAAACTCACTGAACTTATGGGCCTGGGCAGGGAAAACCTAATGTAGGCTCAGAGGAGGCAGAAAGTCTGGTATGATCACAGTGCCCAAGCCTGATCCTATGGGGTTGGGGATCAAGATTATGGTTCTCATCCCAAGGCAAAGGAATAAGCTCCATGCTGCCTGGGAGGGACCCATTCAGGGACATCAAACAACTGAGCAAAGTGAACTATGTGGTGGAACTGTCCACCTGGACATGCAAGGAAAGAGTGTACCATGGCAATATGATGAAACCGTACTTTGACAGAGAGGGGCTTGTACTGACCATATGCAGACAATGGGAGGATCTGGGGGAAGACCCCCTGATAAGCCTCAATACTGAGGTGAAGAATGGATCCTCCCTGGATTCTATTCCCCTGTCTGACCAGCTGACTCTGGCACAGAAGGAGATCAGTGCAGTGCTGGGTTCCAACCAGTCATTATTCTCCACCTGGCCTGGTCTCACCAACCTAGCTATGCACTGCATAGAGACTGAGACAGTCATCCCCATAAAGTGCTCCCCATTTAGAGTCACCAGAAAAGTATCCCAGGATGTGGAGAGGGAGGTCCAGGACATGCTGTCCCTTGGAGTTATTCAACCATTCATCAGCCCATGGGCCTCTCCAGTATTACTGGTACCCAAGGAAAAGATGGCTCAGTCCGATTGTGTGTAGACTATCACAAGCTAAACACTTTCTTGGTGTCAGATGCATATCTTATGTCCTGAATAGACGAGATCTTAGACAGGCTAGGAAGAACTCGTTATCTCATCAGTATGTATCTCACCAAGGGCTAACCTTGGACCCAGAGGCTAGACAGAAATCAGCCCTCATCACCCTATTGGTCTCTATGAGTTCCTGGTCTTACCTTTCAGCCTTAAGGGGGCACCTGCAACCTTCTAGCACTTGCTGGACCTTTACTGAAGGGGATGGAAGACTCCGCCCTAGCACACATCGATAATATATTTGTCTTCAGTCAGACCTTGGAAAATCATGTATCCCAAGTAAAAAGGGTGCTAAATCGACTGAAAGAGGCAGGGCTGACATTGAAAGCAGAGAAATGTAAGGTGGGGATGGCTGAGGTCACTTACCTAGGCCACAAGGTGGGCAATGGACACCTGAAGCCTGAGCCAGCTAAGGTACAAGCAATCAGAGACCGGCCCATGGCCCAGACAAAGAAACATCTCCAGGCCTTTATTGGGATAGCAAGATACTACCACAGATTTGTGCCCCACTTCAACACTGTAGCTGCATCCATCACTGAGCTGTGTAAGAAGGGGAGACCAGACAAGGTGGGTCTGGACCGAGTCATGCCAGCAGGTCTTTTGTACCCTAAACATGGCATTGACCCAGGACCCAATCCAGGTGAACCCTAACTTTGAGAAACCTTTTGCACTGCTCACCGATGCCTCAGATACTGGACTAGGAGCGGTCCTGATGCAGACCAATGATGAAGCAGGAAGGTGTCCAATTGCATATCTGAGTAGAAAGTTGTTACCCCAGAAACAGAGCTATGTTGTCATCGAGAAAAACTGCCTGGCCATGGTCTGGGCTCTTAGGAAACTTCAGCCCTACCTATTCAGTCAATGTTTCCCTGAGTATACAGACTACGATCCTCTAACCTGGCTACACCAGATGAAGGGCGCTGATGCCAAACTCATGAGATGGGGGTTAATCCTCTGGGATTAAGATAAGGAGGATCCATGTCAAGAGGAGTTGCATATGTGGTAGCGGATGCCTTATCATGAAGAGAGGGGCCAGAACTTCCCCAGATCACTGGCTGAGGTAACCCCGCTCAGTTCAATCTCCAACAGGGGAGAGGTGTGATGCAGTGGGAAGCCCCTCTTAGACCAATGTGGGATAACCTGGGTGATGACCTTGTTTCCCTTCTGTTCTGGTGATGGGAAATAGGTGGGTGATAAGTACCAGCGCCACTAGGGGGTGGGGAGAAGTGTTTTTGTCAAGCTGTACCTGGGACCCCCGCTGGACAAACAGGTTCCAACTGGTTGAACTGGGGGCAGGGATTTTGGCAGAGCCTGGGGAATAGAATAAAAGACCAAGGGGAAGAAGAGGCACTAGGGAAATGGAAGACCAAGAGGCAACACCCTGCCCTGAGGTGTAAGCCTAGCCCCCCGGGTTTCACTGCTATACTTCCTTGTGATTCTGTTACCTACTGTCCTCACTGCTGTATGAACTGGATTGCTAATAAACCCTCTGACTCCCACACTGGCTGAGAGTCACTGCTGACTGGGACTGTCGGGGACCTACCTAGAGGGAAGTCCCAGGGGGCCCAGACAGCAGGAGTTTGGATCCTCTGCGTCTGGAATTGGGAGCAGACTTAATGGAAGTGTGCAGGCCTGGGCAGTACTGGAAGGGAGCTCCACTGTCTCAAGGTCTTGAACAGCCAGGCATAGAGAGGACTGGAAAGAGCCTCCTGGGGAACTCCATCACAGCCCCCAATTGCCAAAGGCCACCTCTGGCCTCATCAATAACAAAATCAAAGTCACATCTGCTATTAAGTGATCACTCATAGTCATACAGGACCCTGAGGCAGAGAGGTGAGTGCACATATCCATAGACAAAAAAATATAAATATGGGTTAGATTGCACAGCTTTAGGTAATGTTCTACACAGCACCCAAAAACGGCAGTGCACAGCAGTGAGCCTGACAGAGCCCTCACTCTTCCTCATGCCCAACTTCCCTGGCCACGTAGCTGCAAACTCCAGCAATGAACTCAAGCTACAATCACAAGAAACAATAAAGAGTTGTAATTATAAATACCAACAGCAGAACACCTAGTGTGTGTGTGTATAGGCACTATATATTATCTATTAACATAATTGTGTTTTTCTCACATAACTGTGGCACATTGCCTTCTCCCCTGAATAAGAGCCTGCTTGTCTTTTCTTTAGACCTGCAACATTGAGACACATGGTTTCCTAATCTCACTTCCTCAGCTTTGAATCCCCCAAGATCTCTTTGTTCACTGGGGACAACACAGGTCCGCCACCAACAGCTCAGAAATAAGCCAGCTTTCTCTGACCATCGCCTAGTGCCAAAGAACACACCACAGCCAGAGCCAGGGATAGGACCCGGGAGTTGTGGCTCCCAGCACCCTCAGTCTAACCACTAGACTCCACCCCCTCCAGCAGCCTGATCTGTCCCCAGACCAAGCTGGCAATCCAGGGAGGGCCACTGACCCCAGTCCTAGCTAGGGATCTGGAGCTGGGGCACCCCGGGGGCAGCTGCCTCACTAGGCCGCCTCCTTGGCTAGTGATCAGGGCTCGTCTTCCAGCTGGTGGTGGGAGGAGCCCAATCTGAGCCCTGCTAAGGGCCTCAGGACCAGATCTGGCCCAGGTGCTGAATCAGGACCAGAGGGTAGGGCCGGGCTGGATTTTTTCCAGAGTAGCATCACCTCTGGTTCTAAGCCAGGAAGGGAGAAACCATTTAAATATCCTGTGAGTTGTCAGAATGGGAAACCTACCCCACCACACCAGCCAAACTCCCCCCAGGGAAGAAAAGAGTGGCTCATCCTGCCCCCTAAGGGGGTAGTCCAGAGAAGGAAATCCTGTACCAAAAGGACAGTAGATCCCCCCAGTCTGTTACCTGCTCCACAGCTTGCTGTGCCTAAGCGAGATTTTCTCCTGGAGAAATGAAAGTAAAACACTGGGTGGCTTTTATTTCCTCATAAGCAGTGGGTGGGCTGTGAGGTTAGCTACCAGGGTGTGGGAGGGGCACTTAGCCACTAGAAGAGAAGATATCAGTAGAATTGGTGGGAAAACAGGACTTCTGGGTTCTCTCCCCACCTCTGGGAGCAGAGTGCGGTCCAGAGAGTTAGCATAGGAAGGGATCAGGGCTCACCATATACATAAGATTCTCATACAAACTTTCCCTTCTCCTATGTCCAGAATACAATTCCATTAGTCTCACATGAAAGATTTAAAAGGTTTCTGGTCTTGAGTATGTTCTGTCCAAAGAAGGGGAGTGAAAACAAAGCAAAGACAAAAAGAAATTGAAGACAGATTTTAAAACGAGAAAAATAAAGAAAGCAATTCAGTCAATATAAAACAAATTCCCTACATGAATGAATAAGAGAGAAAGAACAGTTGGAAAGAGAGAAAAGAATGGTGTGAGGAAAGACTGCTGGAGCAGAGAGAGAGAAATGAAATCAAAGAAAAATTTGAAAAGGAAAAAATTATTAAAGAAATGAAATAAGGAAAAAATAGGCTAGTTAGAAAGAGAAAGTATAAAAAGAGGAAAATAAAGTTGTAATGAAAGAATGCTAGAGAAGAGAGAAAAAAATTAAAGAAAAATAAAATAAATGAAGTTAGAGCAAGATTCTGAAAGAAAGAAAGAATTCCCAGTCTGCTGCTTGAGGAAGAAATATGGTACTGTACCCATGCGAGTTCATAATCATAAAACTCCTATGGTTTCCATCATTGTGAGTTACTGCGCACAGCATCATCACGCACTGCTTGAGACAGAAATACTTTGAGGATTGCCCTGGGGGTGCTGTAGATACCATGAGGCAGAGGTGTCATGAATGCTTATATTAGCCTGAAGACAATGTGAATTCTCAAAGTAATGAAATTTGAGGCAGATTTTGTTTGGAGAGCGTTTTAACTGTCATCATCATGTTGGGATAGACACTCCAGTTCTCTGTTTAGGAACATCTAACTCAAGGAGCATTCACACAGCACTTTTGTTTCGAAACAACCTTGTTGTTTCGAAACAAAAAAAGAAAACATGTTCACATGACGCACAGTTCTTTCGAAACAAGGGGAAGCCCTTGTTTCGAAACAACTGTGTTGTTTCGAAACAAGTTAAACACCACTTGGGGCGAAACAACCTTGTTTTGGAACCCTTGTTTCAAAACAATGTGTGTGAACATGTTGTTTTGGAACGAAGTGTTCCAAAACAACATTGGATCCTCAGCACCCTGGCCAGGGAACGCTCAGGACCTTGGCCAGG
>ML682093.1:131828-174145 GCA_007922195.1 Podocnemis expansa
CCCCGACCCTGCCGGAGGCTGCAGCCCCCTTTCTGGGCTGCAGGGTGAGCCGCAGCAGCGACTCACCCCGAGGGGGCTGCAGCCCCCTGCAGCAGGTAACGAAATAGCAAGTTTGCAGTGTGAACATGCTATTTCGTTTCCCGCGTTTTTCCTTATTTAGAATTAACATTTTGTTAATTCGAAATAAGATATTTCGAAATAAGGCATTATTTCGAAGCAAGTTGTTTTGACACAACTTGTTTTGAAATAACCATCTGTGTGCAAATACAGCCAAAGTGGCAGAGGACCTGGAAAGCATGTTAATTGAAATAATCAAACCATGGGAGTGATATTTTACGGGAAATGTTGAATGTCTGCTTGATTCAACAAATTATGAAATCTAGCTGGGAAAGAAAAACACTGAAAGTTGGAGACTGTTTGGGGGTATTGTAAAAATAAAATAAAACTGTGTTTCAGCTGAAATGACCTGTGTGAAGCCTGTTTTAATGGGGCTTGAGGGGTGAGGGATGGAGGCTGCATAAAGGGCAGCAGGTTACATCCGTAGTACACTTGTGGTTAGGTTACACTTTGGCAGCAACAACAGGAGGGGTGTGAACAGGCTGATCCTCTAACAAGGGCTCCTGGTTGCTTGTGCACAATGTATGTAGGCTGCTCAGGCTCTGACTCATTGCACAGCAGTCCAAGAATGCTGGGTTACTTACCAGTAACTGTCCTTCTTCAAGATGGGCTGTTCAGATTCATTCAGAAATAGGTGTCTCCATGCCAGAGCGCTGGATTGGTCGGAAACTTTTGCTCTAGCCTGTCAGAAGAGGGCAGGCAGCCACCCCCACACACCAGCCCGTGGCTATATAGGTGGCCGCCGCCTGGCCCTTCCCCAGTTCCTAAGAGTTGCCAACTCAAAATGCGAGGTTGGGAGGAGGGCTCTGAATGAATCTGAGCAGCCCATCTCAAAGAAGGCCAGTTTCTGGGAAGTAAACCACCATTCTTCTTTGAGCGCTGCTTGGATACATTCAGAAATAGGTGACTGGTAGCCATGCTGACGGCCGGCAGGTGGAGTTGGCCCTTCCGCCCACAGCACAGCAGAACTCTGACATGGGTAATTGTCCAGCAATCAGTTTCTCAGGGGTCTAAACCCAAGACCTAAAGACCTTCATCCCAGGAGCAAAGCATGGTGATGTAGGACATAACCCAGTGGAGAGAATAGGCCCATATTGCCCAAGCACAGATGGTATGTCTGGGCATGGTGACCCACGGTCACCTGACACGGACAAGGTAGCAATGTACCATGACTAGGGAGAGCATCCCGACTAGGGAGAGCATCCCTAAGCACTCTACCTGAAGAGTTAGGAGGTGCCCCGTAGGGGTTAAAAGATTTAGCGTTTTGTAGTGACATGTGTTGGGACAGAGCTTATGAAGAAACTTCCAAAGCCCAGGATTGTTGGACTGGCAGTGATAGTTATCAGCACTGTGAGAAAACCAGAGGAGAGGGCGTCTCCTCCCTCTATTTGGTAGTGTAAAGGCATATACCAGCAATGGAGTCAGGCTGGGAACCTGAAGAGGGGATTGAGGAGTCCACCCCTTCCGAAACCTGCAGCTGTGAGACCACTGCCAGAGGGCTTCGGTGTGTGAATCTGGTGCACTCCATATCCCACAGAAGAGATGGGCAGCTGGGGTGGGGGGCTAGAAATGAGAGAAGAGAAAGTGAGCTAGTTCAAGGAAGCTACTGGAACATTGGCGACATGGACAGTGGCCTGACCGACATGCTCATAATGAGGTGACATAACCAGTCCAGAGCCCAGATGCCTGGCTCATCCCATAGAAGTAGATAAAAGAAGGGCAGGTGGTACCATTACATGACCCAAGGGAGTGGTATTACTATTACCCGCACCCTTCCCATTCCTATTCTTTAGGATTTCTGCAACAGGAAGGAAGCCATAGGAACTCTACAGTGAGGGTTGGATGTGGAAGACTGTGGCTTGGTAATGGCTTCTATGCCCAGGGGGCCGGACACTAGTGCTCCCGGCCTAAGGACCACAGACTTTGGCCCACCTGTCCTCACCCCGCTGGGAAGGAGTGCTGCAGGAAGGGGCCGAGCCTAGTGAAAACTGCATCAGGGTGCTCATTAGGATTGATGCTCTATCCCAGGAGGAGCCCCAGGGATGTGTGGAGGAGATAGACTCCTCCAAAAGGCAGTAGGATGTCACCCACGAGGGTACAGTCTGCCATCTCCTCCCTCTTTCTCGTTTTCTTTTTTAGGGTCCTCTGTAGGAATGATAGCAAAGGAACAGAATAGGATAGAACCATAGGGTCGGAAGGGACCTCATGATATCATCTAGTCTGACCCTTTGGGGTTTTCACCCAGGACCTTCTGTATGTAAAGCAGATATGCTAGCTATCACACCATTAATCTTATGAGAATGTAAAACTCTAGCAAAGGTCAGCCCGTTGCAAACTTCCTGGGTGACAAGAGGAATTTCAGCGTTCACGATGAGTGGACCTTAGAGGAAAACACTGCCATTGCCATTTAGAACAAGGTATGTTATCTAAGCCACACCTCTGAAATCAGAGGAGCCTTAGATTGTGATGAGAGGAAGAATTGTACTGGCCAGGCTCCTGAGTAAGGATCTCTGGTGGGTAAGCTGGGATAATCATGATGTTACTGTTGAGTCCCCATGGGGTGGGCTACGTGAAAGACACCACTGTCTTTCACTGGGTGGTGCCTTGAGGGACGAAGACTGTCCAAAAAGCATCACTGAGGAAGAGTCTCACACCGCCCCTGGGGAAAAAGAACAGTGACTATGACCATATTGGAAGGTGGAGGGGCAAGCCCTGTTACCTATGAATTAATGGCAAAAGGAGAAATCCAGTTAGATTCATCACTACTATCCAGTCATCTCCTCTGTCCTTGAGGCCGAGGAGTTTCCTGAATGGGGTATAGCAGGGAACAATCACCCAGGGATACAGAGGAAAGTATCTTGGACCCCTTCTGTGAGGAGCAAGGGACCCCAAGTACGGGTTTTGACCTGGGAGGCTAAGCCGAGTAGTAGCAGTTGATGGCTCAGGTGGGGAGACTTCCAGAGGAGGGAGTTCACCGCTCAATCATTTACCTTCCCTTCACCTGTATATTCGAATGACAGTAGGAGAGCAGGCAGTGGCTCTGCTCTTATGGTAACTCTGCAGAGCTTTGGCTAAGGAAGAGTATGAAGGGGTTCATATTTTACTGGGACCACGAGCAGGTTAGCCAAACTTGTGTCCGGCTGCTAGGCCCCAACATTTATGTCTGGTATTCAGGGGATGAAGACAAATAACCTGTCCCCTGTGGTCAGGGAGGGGTCCAAGTGGAAGTGTATTCCTGCAACTCTTACAAAGGTTAGTTGGGAACCATTGGTTGAGCACCAACGTGAATGTTGGTAAGGATGCAGCAACTAGTTCATTCATGTCGTGGAGTGTAAGTCCCAGAATGAAGAAGGGGCCCCACGGTGGCTCTGTGTAGCTCAGTTGCCTTCACTGTGTCCAGGGTCGAAGGATTCGGGACTGAGGCTGACCGGTCCCAAGGAGAACCCCGTGCCGAGGAGGCCAGGCTACTTCGGTGTCGCAGTACCACTGAGAAAGGTACTGAGCTAATCCGGCAGCACCTATCAACACAGCGCCGGGCAGCAGGCTCCGGCACCGAGCTGGCACACATGCCACAGGGGGCCCTGAAGCCTCAGGGAGGAGTGCTGAGCCTTCTTCAAGGCTAAGGCACAACGCCTCTGCTCCCTGCCCTTGATGGTCCTCGTCTCAAAAGACAGGCAGAGTGAGCACTTGGTGGGCATGTGGCTTTTGTCCAGTCACTGGAGGCATTTCCCGTGGGGATTGTCCCGTGAGAAGGCCTTGTCGCACTCAGCACAGGACTTAAACCCCAGCATGGCGGGCACCACTAGAGAGCAGTGTTCTGGCCCAGAAATGGAGACATCCTTTGGGGTCACCAAGTCCACAAATACGTTCTCCCAGTCAGGCTAGAGGCTCATTCAACGAAGGACAGGCTGCTTGCAAAGCAAGGAGTGGGCAGTTTCACCACTGACGCTAAAGGTGGAAGAAATGAAAGTGGGGAAGGACCGGGTGGCGGCCACCTATATAGCCACAGGGTGGCATGGGAGATGGTGGCTGCCTGCCCTCTTTTAACAGGCTAGAGCAAAAGTTTCTGACCAATCCAGTGCTCTGGCATGGAGACCCCTATTTCTGAATGTATCCAAACTGCACTCAAAGAAGAATCCTTCTTAAATCATCCCACTTTCCTCTTCAGCTACACCTTGTAAATTTTCTCCAGCCCCCTGATGTCGGACTTCAGTGATCACGGGACTGTTTGCAGC
The DNA here is from genome assembly GCA_007922195.1 of Podocnemis expansa. Taxonomy (NCBI): domain Eukaryota; kingdom Metazoa; phylum Chordata; order Testudines; family Podocnemididae; genus Podocnemis; species Podocnemis expansa. The sequence continues at coordinate 136,181 of ML682093.1, forward strand.
TCCGATTCAAGTCTCTCATTTATAGGTTCATATTATTCAATGCTGTATGGCATCTAGGGTTACACTTTGCATAAAAGTCTTATATAAAAACAAAACAAATATTTTAGGGTCTCTCTAGACAAGGTAAGAATGAACAAAATATTTTTACCTTGCTACACAGCACCTACAAGTTTGGAATCCAATAGCATTTGTGTTAATTTTTTTTTATTTTTTTTCTGGCACCGATCAGATGTGGGAAAGTGTTTCTGTCTGCATTATTGTTTAACTACTAGCAAACAACTTTAGCACCCTGCCAGAAAAAAGACTTCCCACAGCTAGTAATATCCCCCTTGTTAGAAGAACAAAACAGGGTGTCCCAGAATTGGATTAGGTTGAATGTTAGCCTTTATTGCCTGCTTGTTCGCCTCAATACCCCAAGTGAGTGAGGAGAGGATTAAAATCCTTTCATGCTTAAAAAAGTTTATATTCATGACAGCTCCCAAGAGACCATTTTTTCTTCATCTAAGACCCAAGCAGTGAATATTAATAATTCTATGGTGAATATAAATATACTCGCCTCTGTTATTTACAAGTTTTTTGAACAGTGCACAGGCACTGAACTTTACAACATGCTATTTCCTGTAACAGCCATGATTAGAGATTACTGACCAAGCGTTTAACAAGAGACAGAGAGGAGAAGAATGATAAGCATCTTGCAATGATCTTATGAAGGAAAGGAAAGATAGCATACTTCTACATTTCCTGTACAATTTAAGAAAAGGGAAGATAAAACATTCTAATTACAGTTTCATTTTCAAGGAAGCAAAGCCAGCCTGTAATAAACCCATCACCATAGTAACACTGTGCTTAGGACAGCTTGTGGGTTGAACACTAACTATACAGAAACAATTACAAAATTCAAAAGCAGAAGGGCTGTTCCTTTAGATAATGAAGGAGGTCTCTTTTATTTATTTATTTTTTTCTGTAAGCTGCTTTTGGGGTATACAATCCTTCTATAATATGTCAAATTAATTCATTTAAAATATTTAGTTTGTAACATTTACAAATTACAGTGATAAAAATCTTTCACTTTTTAGTTTGTGACTTCAGCGTCATAACTAGTCATTTGGAGCCCAAGGTGCGAGTTCCGCTCAGAGCGCCCCCCTTCCATTGTTTGGCTTGTGGAGCAAGCAGTGCAGAATGGGCTCTTCCATAGAGCATCTCAGTTGAGCAGCTCCGGGGCACCCAGCGTAAAGCCCTGTTCGCCCTACAGTAGTTACGGCCCTGTGTGGCTTTTACCCTGACCTATTCTGGGCACACTTAGAAAGCATACTACTGTGGCCTTTTAATACATTGAAACAAATGTTTTCTTCCTTTAGACTAACACATTTGAAGACCTGTTACACCTTTAAAGAGGTTGGTATTTCACTACAATTGTCACAGGGCTGTTTTTCCAAGTTAGCAAAAGAATTCAGAAAAGGGACTTATGTTTTCAAACTCTTGAAAAGAGGATGTTTTGGAAAAAATATACAGTAGTTTGAGATAGGCTAACTTTAAATGTCAGCCTGTTCCTGTAAACCAGACTCTTTTTTTTTTTTTTTTTTTTTTTTAATTTGGCAAAAGGAGGATCCTCTTGGTGAACAACTTCTGATCTCTTTGAGTTCCCTGGTCACCGGGTGAAAGACTTGTCTGTTGCAATTCTGAAACAGGTTTATTCTAGGTCAAAGTTTCAAAGAGAGATTTCAGAGTTTGAATGCATATGCACATTTATACCATCAGCTGGGGTTTGAATAGAGATATAGCCTGGCTTTCTTATTACAAACAGTGATTGTCACTGTCAAGGCTGTTTCCCCACTCTGGCACTCTGAGTGCAGAAGGTGGGGGCCTGCAACAGGCTTTAAAAGCCACTAGCCTTAAAGCCTGATCTTAAAATTCTCCAAGGCCTGCAATTCCTGACCTTGGAGTGGTATCGCTGCCAACACCTAAATGCAAAAAAAACCTCTTAAAAACCCAGGAAGGCGCACTTGGGAATTCCTGCCTGTGAGGTATCCTCAATCACTTTTATTCCTCTCTCTAGAGAATGACTGAACCAGAGCTGGAATATCAGCTGAAACTGGAACACAGTTTCCTCTAGTAGCTGGCTGTCCAGTCTGAGGCACATGCATACAAACCTCTTGCCCTTCGGGACACAGAACCAGAACTTACGTAAAAGGTAAAATCTTTAATTTAAAAAGAACAGGTAAAATCACAGAGAGTTGCTCCTCTAGGAATTAACTTAGGTAGTTACAGGGTAGTGTGTGTGTGGGGGGGGTACATGTGCTCAGCACAGAGAAATCCAAAAACAAACCAAAAACAAAGAAAATACCCTGACTGCATCAAAGTAAACATTCCCTGGTCTACCCACGGCTGGTCAGTAACAAACTTAAGATAAGGATGTTGCTGGATTCTTCCTCAGGCCCTCTGGCCTCCTCCTGATCCTTCCAGGAGCTCTGCTGCATCCAAACAGGACCAGGCCAGGCTGCTGCTCCAATTCAAAAACCTGCACTTCATTCCTATTGGCTGTCCTGGGACTCACTGACCAGAGTGTTAACTGCTTCCTCCCCAAGGGTTACTACAGTCACCTAACAGACCCTCTTCACTTTACTATCTGTTGTTCCTCTCAGTTTGAATCAATACAATTTATTTGATTTGCTGAAGTAATCTGACCTGAACCTATGATTAGACTTTGCTGCATTTATACCTCCTTCCTATACTGTTTTTTTTTTTCATTTCCAAAACTCTGACAAAGTGGGATCTTCTCCCACAAAAGCTCAGATGATAAATCAATTTGTTAGCCTTCAGAAGTTCCACCAGACTCCTCATTTATTTTCCAGAGTTGGACTGACACAGCTACCCCTCTGAGTTTCTGATTGGACAGGTGTGGTTTCTCCCAAGATGCCATCCAGCTACAGAATTGCTATCATTTCAATATCATTGCTGTTGGGGCAGGTGCCCTGCTCCTCTGTCTCTGTTTCTCCTGCCCTTCTCTTTGCCTGTTCTTAGCAGCCCAGGTTGTTGTTGCTGCTTTAAAAACTTTTTCTTCTCTCTTCTCTCCGTCTTTTTGCTTTACCCGAGACTCACAAACAATTCTATCTCTTTTAAAATTTTGCTCTAACATACTTTATTTTCATTTTTTTGAATTCCTTTTTCTCTCCTCTCTAGCATTGTTTCATTACAACACCGCTCCAACCTTAAATAAATATTCACCAGCAACTATACACTAAGCCAGCTACTTTCCTGCAGCAGGCACCATTGCCAACTCTGACCATGTATCTACACAAGTGATGTCAGCATGGGATATAACCAGGTCAACCCCTCCATCAGGGGCTCATTCACCTGCTCATTTACCAATGTGATATATGCCATTGTGTTAACAATGCCCCTTTGCTGAATACATTGGCCATACTGGGCCATCTCTGCACAAAAAAATAAATGGACACAAATCAGACAGTCGTTAGAGATGTGACTGGGACATCAAGACTTCAATGAGAAACAGCTGAACTCAAAGTAATATGCAAGCTAAATTCTGTGAAAGCAGGACTTAATTGAGACTATGGGTTCTTTTCCCATTACAAAAGGTAATTTGACTTCAGGCTTCCCATGGTTTGAACCTGACAACTTCTCTGATTTGCTGTTGCTGTATGACCTGATCCTATGTTTTACAGCCCCTTGCATTTAGTTTCATTTCTTTCTCTAAGTTCACCCATCTTCAAAGCATCTGAGAAAGTGGGATCTTCTCCCATGAAAGCTCATGCAAAAAATAAATCTCTTAGTCTTAAAGTGCCACACAACTCCTTGTTGTTTTTTTTCATGCAATATGACGTCTTGCATATGGTGTCTCCTCTGCACACTTGAGATTGTTATGACCCCATCCACTGATGAAGTGACTCCATTTGGAATCATGACCCACAGTTTGGGAAGTACTGTTTTAAAGTACAAGGAGAGCCTGTGGGTCCTTTCAATGCACAATAAGTGCTCTGTCTTTGTGTGAGCAGAAAACTTAGAACAAGTGTTTCATTCACATAATAATGTAATGCATAAATTTGTAAAAGCTCACTGTAATCTATGTAAAAGATTATAACTTAGAGATGCTTCTCTATAAGTGATAGTAGTGTGAACTTAGGAATTTGGAGATGTACCCTAGGGAAAGAGTTGTGATTCTCACATGACTATGTGAAGTAGATCATCACAAAACACACAATTTATAATGTTTAAGTGTTAAGTATTCCTGCAATAATTCTATATAGATTTAAAATATATAAAGGATAATGTTCCTTACACAAGTGCTTTTTAAACTTTTTCACCTCAGGACCAAGTTGGAAAAAAAAAATTGCCCTCAACCCAACAATTACATCTTTGAGCCAAGGCCGGCACTATGTGGTAAGCTGGGCCTGCATTACAGGGCGGTGCCGGCGTTTGAGGGGTGCCAAAAGGGGACAGCGCCATTGTGCTGCTCTGATAATGGCACTCATCTATGCCGGCATCGCTCTGCTGCAGGGGGGGGGCACCACAAACTCCAGTGCCATTACTGCTTTGAGCAATGCATTCCAGTCTTTAAGCAGTGGAAGCACGAAGAACAACTACTTGAGAGTCTGCAATCCACTACTGGGTCATAACCCATGGTTTGAAGACCACTGCCTTGTACCTTACTATTAGAGGCTATGCCTATACTTAGAATCTTAGTTCAAATTAACTGAATTTGAACTAATCAAGTTGAACTAATAATGAATAGTTCAAATTCAGTCAATTCAAACTAACATGGCCACACTAGAAAATCCAATTTGAACTAGCATGCCCATGGACAGGCCTTGCTAGTTCAAACTGGAAGAGGAGCACCATGGGAAGTGTGGCAACATGCCCCCCTAAAAGGGCCATGCCACCACCCAATCTGCTTCCAGGCTCCAGCCACGTAAGCCCTTCACAGGGAAAAGCATTCCTTTCCTAGCTCTAGCCGCAGTGCAACTAAACTGGGCAGGGGATGCTTTTTGCCATGCCATGCTCAGAAAGCAAGAGCCTGGCAGGGGATGTATTCCCCGGTCAGGCTCGGAGCCAGGGCACCCCCCTGTGACAGCACTGGCCAGTTGGGGGGAGAAGGGATTCCCCCTGCCCGGCTCCAGCAGCACTGGGGGTTTGGATCGTGTGGCTTGAGCCACGTTCACCGACTGCAGGGACTGGACAGCTGCACCCGGCTGGAGCCTGGCTTGCTGGCATGGAGAAGAGATCCCAGCAGCAGCTTCAGCCAGGCTTGCTGGGTGCAGGGACGGGACCCCACACCAGGATGGAGCCATGCTCCCCGGGCACAGGGAAGAAATACATGGGCATGGCTCAAGCCTCCCCACAAAGTGCTGGAGCTTCGCTCCCCCTGTGTGGCGGATCCCTGCATGCACAGTTCCAGCCCCATGTGGGGATCCATTCCCTGTGCTGGCAAGCCACGCTGGAGTCATGTGTGTGGGGATCCCTTCCCCACACTGAAGAAGCAAGGCTCCAGCCCTGTGTGGGGATCCCTTCCCCACGCTGGAAAGCCAGGCTGGAGCTGCATGCATGGGGATCCCTTCTCTGCATTAGGGGAGTGAGTCTCCAGCCCCCCATGGGGAGGCTGGAGCAAAACCTGGGGATCCATTCCCAAGACCTGGGGAATGTGGCTCCAGCCCTGTGCTGGGATTCTTGCCCTGCGCTGGCAAGCAGGGCTGGAACAGCACCTGAGGATCCTTTCTCTGCACCTGGGGAGTACAGCTCCTGCCTTGGTGTGGGGCTGGTCTTCCTTCCATGCACTGGGTCAAATCAAACTAGCCAGTTTGAATTAACAGTCACTTCAGTTATTGGTGGTTTTATAACTTCGAAGCATCCTCTGATCAATTCAAGCTAAGGAAATCCTTGGGTTGAATTAATGAAACCTAGTGTGACTTTTTTGTTTGTTTGTTTTGTATTGTTTTGTTTTGCTTTGTTTTGTTTTGTTTTGTTTTTAATTTGACCTAAGCCCTATTAGGTCAAATTAAAATGTATGTGTAGACATACCCAGAGAGCCTATTTTAGTCATTAGCAATTTGGACATTGGGAGGTAAATATGAAAGGTGGGAGTTGGTTAGGGTTGCTAAACATCTGGCAAAAGGAGGATGTCCTACTTTTTGCCCTGCTGTCCTCCGTCCTCCAGGCATTTGTGAAAAAGTGCATTTTGTCTGGCATTCTGCTAGTGGCCAGGGCAGTGCTCTAGAAACAGCAGCATGCACCAGCCCGCAGCTCCAGAACATGTTCCCCTGCTGTTCAGCCCAGCTACAGCTGCTGGTGGGGTTGGGAATTTGGAGACAATCCCTTCCTGGACTGGTGCAGGTATATTGGGAATGAAGAGGACTGGCTGGGCAGGGGTGGGGTTGGTAGTAGCCATGGAAGTGTTTTTTTTTTCCTCTTTTCTTTTGTTGCTTCTGCTGCTCCTGGCTTCTTTCCAGTCTCCAGCTCAGGTCTGCTCCCCTCCTTCCCCATTTTGGGGAAGGCTTGATCTTATTTTTTGGAGGGGCTGGGGCTTTTCTTCAACTTGATGGTAGCTCTGCTGTGTCCAGAGACAGACCTGGGGCTGCTTCTTTGCCTTCTGCTTAGCTGCCCTGCTTGGCTTAAAGTTTCTAGGGAGGCTTCTTTCTCAAACGGCTCAGCTAAGCCAGATCTTTGTTCCTCCTAATGGGCATTGGCTTTTTGCAATAAATTGTTTGTTTACAGGTCAAGAAAAGTTCACCTTGGATTGTGAGGAGGTTTGAATGCATATGATTTTCCTTTTCTCACTGATTTTTCAATTTGCTTATCCTTTCCAAGAAGAGATTTGTCTGCTATAGATGTATCCTTAAATTTTATTAAGATACACTGATGTGCAAGTATTATAAATTCTAAAGTAGCTGCTGGGCTGGGCCAGCTCCTGTAGTTTAAATGAAGTCAGTGAGAAATTTGATTGAGTAAGGATTGCAATATTTGTCCATTTCATAGTAGTTTATCAAATCACAGAAAACAAGCAGCTTGGTTTTGTCTTTTGCTTACATACGCTATGCTTATTTTTATTTTACTTTTAGGGAGAGTGTTTCTTTTAGTATATTTAGGAAAAAAATGATCATTACATCTAAGAATAGATGCAGACCTCTTGTATAGAGTGTTTGATAGTCAAAAACATCTAATTCTACTCCTCCCCATTTGATGTGTATTTCACATAAAAGCAAAGAGCAAATGTCAACTGTCATAAAATAGATTTATATCTGTCTGTGGTTTATGGAAGCCATAGTAGGTTATGATGTCTAGAAATTTGCAATTTAGGTAAAAAGTTATGTTTCAAGCAGATCTGCACACAAAAACCAGCAGCTCTCACTTCTACTGATTTCTCCTTTCCTGTGTGTATAAAACTTAAACAGCTTGTCTGTGATTTTTATTTTAAATACTGCACAGTGAGGCTCAAACCTGAGGCTAGACAGGGATTTCTCTATACCCCTCGTGCACCCCTGCCAGCTGTCAGCTAGTAACAGTGTTTAGTGAGCACCCCCTGCACCCCCAAGTCTCCCCTTGTGCCCTCCCAATTTCAAGTGTTGGGGAGAATACTGCTGACAGAGATTACTTTTCCTTTAAAAGCCAACACCTTATTCTGCTAGATTTCATGTAGTCAAGGGCCTACCCCTCCATGTGTCTGAGAGTGAATTCTGTGAAGGAACTTTCTGTGTTAAAACTGATTTTAATCTCATCCATAATTACTATGTTAAATTTATTGGGGGGGTGTGCTTCCACTTGCAATTCACAATGTAAAAAATATCAATCTGGATAGGAGTTCTACAGCGTGATTCTCCTTGCACCTTTATATAAATATTAAATACTTAATTATGTGACTCCTTAAAGTGGCTGGCTTTATGGTTACTTTGATGTGAGGATGAAGAATGCTTTGATATTCCTGAGCTGCTGTCCTTGCAATTCATCTCACACTGCAACTAGGGGCTAGACAGATTTCTCTAGAGTTGGGTGATCAATGGGGCAAGCATTTGGGGGGGCAGTCGCTGGGGTGGCTGGGTGGATAAAGGGGGCCTGGGTGGCACCCTGGATGTGTATGTGTCCTCCAATGTCCTCCTTTTTGTACTTCCCAGTCTTCCTTTCCATGATTTGGTATCTGGTAACCCTAGAATTGGTAGAATCTGTCTGCCCTGGGGGAGATTGGGGGGGGGGCAGTGTGTTTGAAAGGGTGCATTGCCAGAGAGCCTTGCACTTTGTTAATGTCTGGGGTGCAGGAGAAGAAACTCTGAAATATGGGAGGGGGCTTGTGCAGCTCTGGGAGAGCCCTAATGGATGGGAAGGGGATGTTGGTGCTGGACATGTGAAAGGGGCAGGTGTGCATCACAGTATTGCAGATCCTGGATTGGGTCTTCCTTAGTCTAGGATCTGGGTCACTTCGCCTCTTCTTCAGGGCTGGCACTGTGCAGTAAGCTGGCCCTGTGTTGCAGGGGGGCATCTGCATTTGAGCGGCACCAAATGGGGACAGCACCGCTGTGCTCACCTAATGACATCACTCGTCTGTGCCAGCGTAGCTCTGTTGCAGCGGGGAAGGGGTCCACAATCCCCAGCGCCGTTCCTGCTCTTCCTGTCTCTGTATGTGCTGGTGTAAAAAAGAGTGGGTTGTCCAAAACTTGTGGCTTCCCTCTGTTTCTGGCACACAGTATGTTAAATGTCAAACATGTTACCTTTATCTTTAATGTGCAGAAACTGCTGCACCTATGGTTTGTCATTTAAAGTGTTTAATGTGTGATTTGCCCATACTGTGAAAAAAACATATTATGTAAAATATATTTTAAGGAAAATAATAAGGTACAATAACAATAGTAGACCATTCAACATAACAAAGCAAAACAGAGTATTATACAATGCATTTGGCTGCAGAAGTGCTGGGGTCCATGCCTAAGAGACTTGTCCCTGTCCTGGAGTAATGGTCCCTGTAAAGTGGTGTATTGGGAGGTAAGAAATAAACTAGGCTGAATGATAATAACACAGCATTATGCCAGGCGCTCTAAGCTAGGCACATCATCCCTACCTGCGTATCGCACTCACATTTCCTGCACACCCTGTGTTTCTGCCATCTACGGTGTCAGATCCGGAAAATGTTGCCTGCAGAAACACCAGGGTCTATGCCTAAGAGACTTGTCCCTGTCCTTGAGTAACAGTCTCTGTAAAATGGTATATTAGGAGGTAAGAAATAAACTAGGTTGATTGATAATAACACAGCATTATGCCAGGCACTGTAAGCTAGGCATAACATCCATACATATCACACTCACATTTCCTGCATGCCCTGCGTTTCTGCCACCTATGGTGGTAGAAGCGGAAAATGTTACCTGCAGAAATGCCAGGGTCTATGTCTAACAGACTTGTCCCTGCCCTGGAATAACGCTGCATGTAACATGGTGTATTGGGAAGTAATAATTAACCAAGGCTGATCGATAACAACACAGCATTATGCCAGACACTCTGTGCTAGGCACATCATCCCTATGTATTGCACTCGCATTTCCTGCACACCTTCCGTTTCTGCCACCTACAGTGTTAGATCTGGAAAATGTTGCCTGCAGAAATGCCATGGTCTATTGCTAACAAACTTGTGAATACCATGAAATAATATATTATAATAAAAAACATAAGCCCTAGTTTGTCCCCAAAGGGGGAGTGGGCAACGTCCCCTCAGAGCTGTGCACTCACAGCTATCCATACGACCCTGAGCCTGCCCCTCCCTCGTCTCTTCTTTTGCCCAACTCTGAGTAGCGGGGATGGAGGGAAGGTGCAGAATGTATGTAAGCTGCCCGTCTCAAAGAAGGACACATTGTTTAGTAACACCCCCCCCCCTTCTTTAAGCACTGCTCACATCCTTCTGATATAGGTGACTGCTGGCCACATTTAGATGGTGGATGGAGTTATTGCCTTCCTGCTCTGCAGACCACTTTGTCCAGCGCTGCATCATCTCACACTTGTTGAACAATCGTGTGATGCGGCATGAACATATGAACTAATGACCAGGATGCCTCTCTGCAGATCACCTGGATCAGGATTGGCGCAAGAAAAGCTGCAGAAGATGCTTGCACTCTTGTTCAGTGTGCCCTGACCCTCTCAAGGAGGGGAACATGTTTGACCTTTCATAACAATCCTTAACACATTTCACTATCCAAGCAGAGATGCACTGTGTGGTTACTGTCTTGCCTCTTTTGGGTTTCATGACTACCACGAATAGGTGGGATATTTTGCAGAACGGACATGTTCATTTAATATAAGTCCATAATGCCCTTCTGACATCAAAGGTATGCCATTTTTCTTCGGTTCTGTATTACCTGGGGGCCAGGGAAGAAAATAGGCAGGCAGATGTCCTGGTTTAAGTGGAATGGAGAAACCACCTCATGTTAGAAGGCCAGATGTGGGCAGAGCTGCACCTTGTCCAGATGGAAAGTTGTATATGGCAATTCAGAAGAGAGGGCCCTGAGCTCTGAAACCTGCCTGTCTGAGGTTATCGCAACTAGGAAGGCCACCTAGGAAAGACAGAACTAGAAGGGCATGTGAGTCAATAGGCTAATAAGGCGGTTGAGTCGGAGCCTGGAGTACCACATTCAGGTGCAACTGTGGGATAGGGCAGCATTGTGTGGCACAGCCTGACTCGGGGGTTCAGAGGACAGCACAGCTTGGGCTGCAGGTGCGGTGTGGTGAGCAACTTGGGCCAATGTGGTGCAGCACAACTTGCAGGCCAGCCTGAGTCTCAGCCAGCAGTGCTGCCACCACAACTGCATGAGGTTCCAGCCAATATGATGGGTGGCTTGGGCTAGCGCAGCAACCAGCATGGCTCAGCTTGACTAGGCCAAACCTCAGGCAGTGGCATCTGGCAAGCTCCAGGCTGGCTTCCAACTCACGCTGCATTGCATTGGCTAGAGCTGCCCACCACTTTGTGCTGTGCCTACAGCCCAGATGAGCTGAGTTGTGCCAGCTCCTTAGCCACCTGCCGCGCCAGCTGTTGAGCTGCACTGGCTGATGACCCCTTGAGTCAGGCTGTGCCACCCCGTGCAGTGAGTCACCTCTACCTCTGCCCAACTCCTGACCCAAGGCTTACCCCACACCACTTAATCTCACTGTGGAGTCAGGGACTGGAGCCTCTACTCCATGCAGGGAGGAGCAGAGAAATGCAACCTGGGGAGCCTGGAGTTACTCTTGTGACCCCAACTTCCAGGCCATGCTTGGGGGCAGGCAGAGGCGGCTTTTGGCAATTGGTGGCCCCCATTGACACCGTCCCTGCCTCCCTAACTATGCTCCTTGCAATTCCCATGGGGGTTGGACCTTGGACCATTGGGGCCAGAGGCTGCTCCATCTGCCTGCCTGCCTGCCCAGCCTCCCTGCAGTGAGCACAGAGCAGCCAGCCCATCCTACCCCTGGCTGGCCACGCCTCCCATGGGGCAGGGAGAGCCAGCACTGAGCTGTGGTGTGCGGGGTCCTGAAGCAGCTGCTCCAAAGAGTTTGGGCTGTTTCACCCCCAGCCCCAAATGGATGACCACCTGGTGATCATAGCCCCATGGTGGGCAATACCTTGTGAATACCAGAACCCCTTCTCTAAGCTCTAAGGTTATATGTATGCACCAACTCTTGAAAGGCAGGAAAATGAGGCCAAAGTGGTTGGATGAAGCTGAGGATAAGGAGTTGGCGTATCCTCTTAAGAAGAAAACTTGGAAGGAGGCCAGAGAATCTGGGTGTGTAAAGCCCCAGATCTGTGTAATCGGGAATTGGGGTAAAAGTATGGGTATATTACTGAGATATTTGCATGCACCCGAGTCATGTTTCCATGAGTCAATGGGCCCACTCTCCCATCTGCAAGATGTGACAACTAGAGGGAGGGGATAGGTGAGAGCAATAGTTGATTAGAGGCATAAAATTTCTTTTGAAATGTACAGTGCATATGTTTCCCTGCACCCCTGACTGGGAATGAACTGAAAATGTCAGAGAGTTTCTTCCTTAATGGAAGACTCACTACAAGGTGGGGGGCAGGGAATAGGGTATAGTGAGGGATCAGCTGCTCCCTCTGTTATGAATCCTCTAGCAGAAGGAAATAGCGCAGGAATAATCCTGAAGCTGAGAGATATCAGTAGAGGAGGGATTCATCCCAAAGAAAGGGAGCAGGACCAAGGTCTCCTGATCACCCCTGTCTGTACTAGACTGAACCCAGAAAAGAGGGGTTCAGTTGTAAAAGGGGGGCTGGGGGAGCTGGCTACTGACTGTCATAGGACTCAGCTGGGGGGAAAGGATATCATTAATGATTGGCTTACTACTGGCCCTCATGGAAACCTGTGGTTCTCCTTCAAGCACTGCTCACATCATTCAGTTATAGGCGTCTATGTGCCACAGTGCACAGTAGCTGGGAAAGTCTTCAGCCTTAGCCCGTCAGGTCAGGGCACGTGGCCAACGCCCCTTCTGTGCCACAACTGCAGCTATATAGGTGACGTGACCCTGATGCTCCCAATTCCCTTTTCCACCATCAGCGATGGTTTTGGATCAGCCAAGAAACTTGCGGAAGCAAGTGCCTGTCTTCTACCATGTGAAATTCAAGATGCCAGGTTTTAAACTGTGCTTGGGATGCTGCAAAGCTTTTCCTCTCGAGAATCCCCATGATAAATGTCTTGCATGCCTCAGTGAGTTGCACCTCACCGAGAGCTGCCTTATCTGCCAGTCCTTCAAACGGAGGACTCACAAAGATAGAGAGCTGCGACTCTGCTCTCTTGTTAGGGGCAGCGTGCATGCCTCTGATGCTGCGAGTGCTCCACCATCACCCCTTCGCACTGAGTTCAAAGTCTCGGTCAATGCCCTCATCGGATCTGCCGCAGCACCAAACACCTCGCTCACTGAACCAACCTGCCAACGACTCAAAAGTGGGACTGTCAACGGTACCGTCAATGCTGTGGGCCCCCACAAAAGTGCGGGCACTGTCCCTGGACCTGGATCTGGTACTGTGGAAGAAACCCAAGTCAACGCCAAGCCCGGTACCAACAACACAGTTGGAACAGGAATCGGTACCACCTACCAGCCCAGTACCACTCAGCCCGCTGCTAGTATCACAATCCAGCACTGAGGACTGCTCCATGGCCTCCTCTCCACGCTCCTCCCGGGACCCTTTGGTACCATGTTCCGATGGTTTGAGGGCCCGATCATCCAGCTCGGTGTCAGCTTCGCCCTCGGCCTCTATTTGTTCTTCTTCCTCACCAAAACGGTGTCAGGGGTCAGTGAACATTTCAGGAAATGGCACCACAAGCATTCCCCCTCACCCAAACCATGGTGAAAGAAGGGGTTACCAGCAACGTCTGGGCCAACAAAGCCTTCCCCCTCTAGTACCATAAAGACTGCACAACCTGGTCATTGTCGCTCTCTTCTGTGCCATGTTGAGGCCAGAGCATCTTTCAATGGCTGGTTGCATGATTGGCTGGACATGACGGCTGACCATACTTCAATCTTGTGGCACATTTCATCCAGTCTCCTTTACAGGCCCTGGATTCAGATTTCTCGGATGATGAGCCCCACCCAGACTCCACACATCATAGCAGATCATGGGCTCACTCTTTCTCCTCACCAGATGAGCACACCTTTGAGAGACCAATTGACTGCAATAAGGACTCTCGCACCCAGCAGGATTTGCTCCACCGCATGGCAGCAAACCTGAAGCTGGAGCTAAGGGTTGTCCAAGAGGAAACCAACCCCCTCTTTGATGTCAGATGTAGAGCCCCACCCACCAAGGTGTTTGTCACCCTCCATGAGGGGGCATACAGCATTTTTAAGGCCTGTTGGCAAACCTCATTCTTGATTCTGCCAGTATCAAGGGTGGCAGACCAGAAGTACCACATCCCTCAGGACAAATTCTCCTTCCTCTTCCAGCACCCCACCCTTGGTCATAAATGTCACATTTACTGTGGTCACAGTCTTACTAGAAAGGTACATAGTATACAGTCTAATGAAGGATCAAATGCTAAATGTTTCAAATGCACTGGGGAAAGAATATAACATCACAGATACATGTTCAAAATCTCAACTATTTCTAACTATTCATGGCCCTAAATCTGTTCCACATGTAGCACTCAGTTCACATCTGAAATTTGTTGCATATATGTAAAAATATTTGAAAATATTATTTCAAATAAATAATTGTGTTACACCAGATGAGTACCTGAGATCTTTTCAGGGGGAAAAGGAAATATCCTGCATTTATTATAAATAAAGAAAAAAATTAATAGGTAACTTATACCTATCCCCCCCCCCACACACACACTCACTCACTCATCCATGTGCCCAACCATACCAGACAATGTTCTGCAGTCAGTGTTATTAGCAGTCCTGATGGTGCTGTTGCTGGAATCTGTGCTAGTGTCCCTCGCTGAGGTTTGGTTCGTGGAAGTTGCCTGGGTAGGGAAGCTGGACATGAGGAGGAACAGGGTCTTTGTCAGGCATGCACAGATGCTCTTTTTTTTCCAGGTGGTATGCAGAACAGTTCCCGCTTTTGCTTTGGGATCTCACACAGTCTTCATAGCTTTGTCATGTCACTCCAAGTGCTCTGTGTGACCATTAGTCACCAGGCAGTTGTGAACATGACCTCAAGCTTGTTTTCTTGGGTGGCTGCTTCTGGGGTGGATCCTTCATTCCTTTGTTTTTTGGGGTGCATTCCCATTCTCCAGCAGTTGAGATGGGCTTCTCACTTCATCTTCCTCCACGCTCCCTCATCAGGCCTTCACCAGTTTCTACAGGCATTGCCTTGGCCCTGGCTGGTCATGTTGGGGCCCTCACCACTGCACCCATCAGCCTTCCTGGCATCACCAGGGCCCCTGCCAGGGCCACACCATGCTGGGCTGTGGCTGGTGCTGCATCATGCAGCCACTGATGCGGCAGGGGAAGAATCCCCCCTACAGCGTCCACCTGTGGTAGGGGAAGGATCCCCCATGCATAGGGTTACCAGATACCAAAGCATGGAAAGGAGGACGGGGAAGTAGGAAAAGGAAGATATCGGAGGACACATGGAGAAAATGTGGTATTAGTATATAACGGTCACTACCATAACATGTCATGGAAAATGGGTAATGATTCATGAATGCATCATTAAATTGTGCAAAGTCATTTTTTTTAAAAATATTTTAAAATAAAAAAAATCAAAATGTTTTCTTTTACTGAAAACTGGATTTGTTCAGTAAATGGAAGTCCTTCATGATCCTTTTATTAATGTTCATGAGACTAAAAGAAATTAAAAAACTAAATTTGCAAATATCAACTAGAAAAGCACCTTAAAAAGTAAAACAAACAAACAAACAAACAAACAAAAACACAGCTAACTTGCCTCTCATTTTTCATTTTCCACAGCAGCCCATTTTACAATTTAAAAAAAAATTGTCCTAAATTGTTTCTAGCCAGTTTTAGCCTTTGTTTGTTTACTTAACTGGTCCCTGTTGGTAATTTTATTCATGGTATTCTTTATTTTCCTTCATTTTTTAGTGTTTGCTCTATTTTTTCCCTCCCAATTTAGCCCTTTTGTAGCGAGCAACAGGACAGAAATCAAAGCACCCAATATAGAGCTCAAACACATGAGTGACCCTGGCCATGTCTTTCACTCCCTTGCATTTATTTTCCTCCCATTCTGTAAGTTCCCCCATCTTCAAAGCATTTGATGAAGTGGGATTCTTCCCCCACAAAAGCTCACGTGATAAATAAAGTTGTTAATCTTTAAGTGCCCCTGGACTCCTTGGTTCTTTTGCCATAGCCCAGGACATGTTTGTACTGCAATCACAGGATGTAGGTGGCTGCAGCTTGGGTACCTCATTAGCTCTCAGGATCCAGACAGGTTACAGGTGTCCAGTACTTACCACAGACCAAGGAAGCCAGGGCAGCTAGCCAAACAACCTCATCACACAGGCAGCTCAATGTTAGGGGCAGCAGCAGGAAGGGACCAACTGTGGGAACTCACAGCCAGGGAGCCTGCGTGGGGTTGGAGGCTAAATAGCACCAGCCCCAGCAAGAGGGGACACAGTCTGCATGCACCTCTCCAGCCGGTAGGGGCGGGACCTCCCCAGGCCAGGTGCTTGGAAAGGAAGGGAGGGAACATGAGGAGAGGGATGGTCAGGCTTGCGCCTGGCCACTGCAGCCCCCTGAGCTGTCAGGGGAATGTTGGGCTCTGCATGCTAGTACCTCCCTCTGTTTTTAGACTGCTGCCCGCAGAACAGCAAGAAGCTGAACAAAACTGGCTCTTTTTTTTTTGTCGGACGTCTGGTAACCCTAGCCATGCACAGATTTACCAGATGTCAGGCAAAAGGAGGACCTGTCCTCCTTTTTCCTTTCATGTCCTCCATCTGGCAGGCATAGTAAAAATACATGATTTTGTCTGGCTTTTTACTCCCAGGGGTTAAAGAATGCTGGAATGCCCTGGAACACCTTATTTTTAGGGGGAAACACCTCAGGGCCCCCTAAAAGCAGAAGAATATTACATTAATTCTACATTTTCTCCATATGTCCTCCTTTTCCTACTTCACTGTCCTCCTTTCCCACTGTATCCCTTCCACCTGCAGCCACAAGAAGGGAAAGATCCCCCCACGGGCTGCAGCCGTGGCAGCAGAAGGATCTCCCCCCCCCCCCCCCGCCTCCACCCCCGGGGGGGGGAAAATCCCCCCCGCAGCCCGCAGCCCTGGGAGGGGAAGGATACCCCCCCCCCCGCAGGCTGCAGCCACGGCAGGGGAAGAATCCTCCCCCTGCAGCCGCGGCAGGGGATGCAATCTCCCCCTGTCGCAGCTCAAACCAGCACGGTGGATCCTTTCCCTGCAGTGGCTGGAGGCTATAGGGGAGATTACTTTGGTGATGGCTTCCCCTGGCGCCCATTGCAATAGGTGCAGGGGCAAAGCCTTTTTCACGGGCTGTAGTTACAGCCCTTAATTACCGGTGCTTGGCCAGTGCCACAAAACCGCACCTTTAATACGGCAGCACTATTGAGCCGCTTGGGGCTGCAGGAGCTTTTATGGCTCCCACTCAAACTCCGGTCTCCTCGCGGGACACTGAGGCAGTTGCCGCGGCACACTACACACCGGTTGGGAACCACTGATCTAGATGACTGGTTAATAGTCGGGAGATCAAGATCTCAGGTAGAGCTCCATGTCAGAGCAGTAGTGAGGCTCTGCAACTATCTGGGCCTCTGCATAAACGGAGAAAATTCAAAACTCCACCCATCCCAGAACATAGAGTTCATAGGGGCGCATCTGGACGCTTGCAAAGGGTCAGCATTCCTGCCCCTCTCAAGATTTCGGTCCATTTGCACCATCACTTTGGAGCTGCAGATGTCCCGTGTAACCGCAAGACGCCGGTGCCTGCAGCTCCTGGGTGACATGGCAGCCTCTACCTCCGTGATCCAGGCAGCTTGCCTGAGAATGAGGCCTTTCCAGGTCTGCCTCTCCAAGATGTTCCACACACAGAGGGATTCCTTAAACAAGGTACTGTCAGTTCCCCAGGATACTCTGGGGATACTTCAGGGTTGGCGGGATCCCCATTTTGCCATGGAGGGCATTCCCTTCAAAAGACTCAGGTCCTTAATGACCTTAATAATGGATGCCTCGGACTCGGGGGGGGGGGGCATATCTCTGGGGGACTCCCCACTCAAGGGCTCTGGTCGCACATAGACAACCCTCTCCACATAAATGTGATGGAACTACGGGCCATCAGACTAGTTTGCATGACCTTCCTGGAGAACATACAGGGCAGGTCAATCCAGATCCTTATGAACAATACCACAGCCATGTTCTATATGAACAGGCAAGGGGGGATTCACTCCCTGCTGCTTTGCCAGGAGATGTGCAAACTCTGGGAATTGGCCATAGGATACAAATTTACCCCAGTGGCATCCCACAACCAGCTAGCGGACTCGCTCAGCAGAAAGTCCCCAGTGAACCACAAGTGGTCCCTCCACGACAAGGTGTTCTCTCTCCTGATAGACAAATGGGGGCCACGCCAGAGAGACTTATTTGCAACCCATCAAAATCGCAAGTGTCCCCAATTCTGCTCCCTCAGGGGCTGGGAGGAGTGGCCTCTCAGCAACACCTTCCTCATCATCTGGTCAGGGCCCTTGATGTATGACTTCCTGCCGGTTCCCCTGATACAGCGAGTTCTCTTGAAGATTGACAGCGATGTAACGAGCATGATTTTGATAGCTTTGGACTGGCCCAGACAGCATTGGTTCCCACTCCTGCAGAACATGTCCATAAAGACACCACTCCACCTCCCACAGTGGGCACCCAGACTCGGGCCACCTACCTCTGACTGCCTGGATGCTCTCTGGCTCAGCAAGCAGGAGAGGATCTGCTCAGACAGGGTTAAGAAGGTCTTGGTTGGTAACAGAAGACCATCTACCAGGTCCACATACATAGCCAAATGGAGGCGATTGTCCTTTTGGACACGGGACAAAGGTGTAGACCCCATATCAGCTCTGGTACACCTGATCCTTGACTATCTGCTAGACCTCAGAGAAAAAGGCCTCTCTTCTTCCTCACTGAGAGTCCATTTAGCAGCAATCTCAGCTCTCCACGAGAGAGTCGATGGGCAATCAGTTTTTTCCCATCCCACTTCCATCAGATTCCTGAAAGGGGTGGAGAGACCTTTTCCCCATCCCCGTAAACCCACCCCTCCTTGGGACCTCATTGTCATGCTCCAGGCAATGACAGAGCCGTGATATGAACCTTTGGACTCAGCCACCCTACTAGTCCTCTCCTGGAAGGTGGCCTTCTTAGTAGCAATCACCTCTGCTAGAAGGGTTTCAGAGTTGAAAGCCCTCTCCCTGGAACCGCCATATACAAGGTTCTACCCGGATAAAGTGGTTTTACATCACCACCCATCTTTCCTCCCTAAGGTGGCCACCCCCTTCCAACTTAACTAGGAAATCTGCCTGCCAGTTTTTCATCCAGACCCCCAGGTTACGCAGAACCAGAGGAGGTGGCATACCCTGGACATGAGGAGAGTGCTCCTGACTTACATCGAGTGCACTCAGCCATTCTGAAAGACCCCCCAACTATTTGTGGCAGTCACCGAACACAAGAGAGTCCTACCAGTATTCTCACAGTGTATCTCCAAATGGATTGTGAACTATATTAAAGACTGCTACAGAAGGGTGAACACGCCCCTTCCTGGGCCTGTTAGAGCCCACTCTAACAGCACCCAAGCATCCTCTATGGTCTTCCTTGCCACGGTCCCAATCCAAGAGATCTGCAGGGCCACTACATGGTGGTCAATACATACCTTCGTGATGCACTACGCAATCGCCCAACAGGCTAGAGATGATGCCACTCTGGGCAGAGCTGTACTCAATGTGGGTTGACTGTAACTCCTCCCACCGTCCATGGGTATGGCTAGCAGTCACCTGTAACTGAATGATATGAGCAGTGCTCAAAGAAGAACGATGGGTTACTTACCAGTAACCATCCTTCTTCGAGATGGGCTGCTCACCTACATTCAGGCCCTCCCACTGTCTCCGCTAACAGAGTTGGTGAAGATATATGGGACTGGGAGGGTCAGGGTCACGGCACCTATATAGCCACGGTTGTGGCCCAGAGGGGGCATTGACCATGTGCCCTGACCTGACAGGCTGAGGTTAAAGACTTTCTGAGCTACCTTGTGCTGCAGCATGTAGATACTTATAACTGAATGTAGGTAAGCAGCCCATCTCAAAGAAGGACGGTTACTGGTAAGTAACCCACTGATGTGAAAGGTAACACTGGGCATGAGCTTCTGAGTCCCTTGAATACTTTGCAGTTCTGGGTTTGATTAAAAGAGGGCCAACACCTTAGTTCAATGGAGGATATTAGCCCTTTCTCTCTCTCTTTTTTTGGTGGGAGACCACATAGACATCCACCCAAACTGGCTAATCTGTGACACAGCCAGTCCTCAATTCACTCTTTCTAAAGTGCGGGGGGGGGGGGTGGTCTTTCTACCTATTCACTCTCACTCCCTTGGATACAGCCTCTGTAGCAGGGCTTTGTACCAGTTAGTCCAATACCTAGTGGTCTCTGAAAAAAGGGAGGAATGGAGCACTGTAGACTGCAGGCTCCAAAGTAGTCCAACCCTACTGTCACTACCATCCTAACAGAGATGACCATAAGTGTACCACTTAGCCCACCACTGGGGCCCTTAAACTCAGAACTTTGGTGTTTGCAACCCCAAGTCTGACCTTCTTGTGCCTAGTGCTTTGGGATTTATAGATACTCAGGGAGGGGAAAGAAACTTCACTCTGACAGGGGGCATAAGGCTTTCCTTATAAGGCGAGGGGAAAACTTCAGTTTTGTTAGGTTGAGTTGTCCTGTAGCAAGATGTATGGAAGACCGGGAGCAGTCTGACAATGGATGGGAGGGTATGGCCGTACCTGAGGCTTTCCAACTTGGACACCTTTACATTGGGCCTGAAAAGTATGTATATGCCCCAGGAATTAGCTACTAGGGTGCGCATCAGCTGCCAACTTGGTGCTCCATGGAAAGGGGGCTCTGGTGGCTGGAGGTTTGAATACAAGAAATGGCATGGGAAGTTGGCCGGATTCTGTGCTCTTAGGCTGTAACTTTAATGGTCTGGGAGTGGGGGGGGGGGTCAGAGCCCATCCTATTAGCAGTCCGAATAACAGGGTCTTTATCCATGGTTTGAGAAGGTACATAACATCGGGACACAAGCATGACAGTGGTAGGTGTCCAAAATTGACAACTTATGTGAAGGACAAAAATATCTGTCCACTGAAGGGAGGCATAGGGAGCCTTTGGCATCCCGCAAGCTTTTAAAAGGGGCACCCCTTAGGACCAATGAAGTAAGTAATAGGGACTGTCAGAAGGTATGTCCCAGTGTGTCATTTAGAGGGGTGTGGAGGTATTTAATCCTATAAACCCCTCATATATACCATCGTCTACCTGGGACTTAATGGTCCTGTTAACGCCTCTAAGGTAGAGGCTGATAGGGATGGACTTTACACTTTTGAATAGTGGAATTTAAGGATATGACACAGGCTGCAAATATGCAGAAGAAGGGGCATCCCCCACAGTGGAAAAGTTCTTAAGAATTCCTATGAATTCCAATGGGACCACCAGCTTTCCTTGAAGATGGAGGGGAGTGCCCTGACTTAGTGCCTTGCCTCAGGGTCACCTTCCCACACAGAATAATGCACTTACTCGAAGGTGAACAAGGTAGTAATCTTCCCACTACAAGGGAGCAGAAAAGGGGAAGGGTTGCAAGGTTTCGAAGTTTTAAGTATATTGTAACCTAGATAAGGGCCGGTGGAGTGAGGACTACAAACATGGAAGATGACCTGCCCCCTTAGGGGTGGATGTGGGGTGACTCGTAGGCCAGGAAGGCAACATACCTAGATACTTTATATCCCCTCGGGGATCCTGGGCATCACAGAGCATTGCATCCGTTCCAGCTGCGAACAGAGGGCCACCTTCAAATGGAAAGTCCATTATGACCTTCTGGGAGGAGGGGGGGCACCCTTGCCTCCCAGAGCCATGCCACTCACCTCAGGGTTATGGCAGTTCATCATGTCTGAGGTGCTCCAGGCAGATAGCAATAAGTCCTGTGACACTAGTCTGCCCTCTTCAAGAAAGGCATCATAATCCACCTTATTCTGTGGGAGCAAGTGTCTGAACTTATTCATGGACTCCTGCACATCCATGGCATGTCTGTCTACTAAGACTTGATAGTTTGCTATTCTGAGCCAGAAGGTCAAGGAAGAGTAAGCCTTCTGCCCCCGGAGATCTAACTCCCTCACATCCCTCGATACCAGGAGGGGATCGTGAGGGGCCGTCCCCAGGCCTAGTGCTGCTTCCACCACCCCTTGAGACGGTGCTGGGTGGTGGGTGAGGAAGGGGAAGTCACTTGTGGAAATCTGGTATTTGTGTCCCACCGTGTCCGATACAGGGCAATAGATTTGGGAGTTTGCCAACACAACATAGCAATGTTGAGGGGAAGTTTAGGTTGTTATACTTGTATGTGTTTTGTTTGTATCTCCCCTCCCCAGAAGAGCTTTACCTATTACGTAACACAGTTGGGTTGTGCAATACTTTGATGGACATGATGAGACTGGGCACTTGGCTGCCTGCCAGGGGACTAGAGTCTGCCTGAATACTGAGTGCCGTGGGCAGCACTTGGATGTTGTGCGCAGTGTTTGTGGACCATGTGCACAAGTTTCTGGAAAGTGCTGTGTTAATGGACAGTTTTTGTGGCGAGACAAATCCTGGCCACTGATTGGACAGGACAGCTGAACTCAAGAAGAACCCTGCTGAGGGAAAGGGTTCTTTGGGGGGACTGTCCTTCAAGAGTGTTCTTTGGCGGGACTGTTTTGAGGGATTTTTTGGAGAATCAGTTCCTGGAGCTTGAAGAGGGAGATGTAGAGTGGCTAATTCCACTTTGGTTGCTTTGCAGTGTGCTGGCTAGGATCCATATATAAACGCAGGCTGTGGACCACTGACATTTGGGGCATAGGACTTTCAGCCTTTGGATCTGACCATTGGGCCCAGAAGCAGATGGTCCAAGGTAGGAGGACTGCGGACCTGGAACCTGAAGCAAACGGGCTACATCACCAGGATGAGAAGCAGACGGAGACACGTTGCTGCTTAGTATTGGGAACAACACCCAGCCGGGTGAAGCGCAATCGTGAATAGGCTTTGCAAGGAATTCTGTGGATGAGGGACGGTCAGTGATGAGGGCTTTCCTGTTCCTCTGTTTTATTAGTTACCACTCTTATTTGTTTAGGTACCTGTTACTTGTGCAAAACTCCTTTAGGCTGGAGCCTACCCCCTTTCTTAATAAACCTGTGTTTTTTACTTGTTTGAACTCACCTGAGAAGTGGTGGTGTTATCCTGTATCTCTTAATTTGGGCTGAAGATGCCTAATGCGGGGTCTGATACCTGAGAGGGAGGTATTTGAAACAAGAGCTCCCTTATTATTGTGGGGGAGAGAGAGATTTTCCTTCATTAGCAAGGTCCCATATGCTAGGGTGTAAGGCACTGTTATGGGCTCTGCCAAAGCAATCGCTGGACTGAGCAAAGTATCAATAGGCCCTGTAGGAGAACGAGCCTCCAACCCCACATGAGCACAAACATGGTGCAGGAGGTCAAAATGCACCATAAGGTCCCTGGTGTAGGAGCAAGGCATAGGGTTCAGGGCTCTGTCCAGTGCCGGAGGACAGGGGGCTGAGCCAAGCCTGCGCCTGTTGGGGTCTCCTGTGAAGACCATTCATGGTGTTGGTATCTATATGGTGTTGGTACCAAGTGCCATGGTTAAGGTTGTTAGGTCCTCTTGAGGCGCCCTCCTTGGGGTTCAGGTATTGAAAAACTTCATGGTTTCATGTATGCAGTGCCGGAGAAGGCAGAGTAGCATCACACCAAGGGGAGGACTTAATGGAGCCAAGACCTTCATGGGTACCCGACTCAGGTGCAGGGGAAGTCGGCACCAAAATTGGTGTCAGAGTCTGATATCTCTGTCAGAGTGAGCAGGCTTCTGAGGTGAAGGCCAGTTTACCCCTTTTCTTGGGGGCACCGAAGTGGGAGGCGCCGGCAGAAGGAAAAGAGCCTTCGCTGTCTCAAAGGCCTCTGGGGTGGAAGGGACCAGTTTCAGCTCCTGCAGGTCCCCAGGTGACCCCTTGATAGGTGATGTAGCGCAGCACCAGTGCTTCGGTACCACTACTTGTACCAAGCCCATCTTCCTTCACTCTCTGGGAGAGTGGTGCAGGGTAGGCTCCGGTGCTGTGCTGGCACACAGAGCCAAAGGAGTCCCCAAATCTTCAGGGGTAGGCTGCCACACTTGCTCCGA
The DNA here is from genome assembly GCA_007922195.1 of Podocnemis expansa. Lineage (NCBI taxonomy): Eukaryota > Metazoa > Chordata > Testudines > Podocnemididae > Podocnemis > Podocnemis expansa. The sequence continues at coordinate 160,012 of ML682093.1, forward strand.
GAACAATGTGTGGCACCTTTGCTCTCTGTCTTTTATCATCTGCAGTTTGAAGGACCAACCGATACAGAACTTGGTGACTAAATGAGTTTCACCCAAGCACTGGAGGCACTTCTCATGGGGGTCATCTTGCGGGAAGGCCTTGCTGCAGGTAACACAAGGTTTGAACCCTGGTTTGGCAGGTGGAGAGTGGGAGCAATTTCCTTGCTCTGAGGTTTCGCAGAAAATGGAACTGAGGAAGGAAAGGGCTGTGGCATATATATAGCCACAGGGTGGACAGGGAGCAGTGGCCGTCAGCTCTCTTTTGACAGGCTAGCGCAAAAAGGTTTCCAACCAATCGTGTGCTGCAGCACAGATAAACCTATTACCGAATATATCCGAGCAGCATCTAAGAAAAACAAGTCCTTAGAGCAGGACTAGCAATCAGGAACAATCCAACAGAAGACACTTGTGCCATAAAATTTCAAGTGTTAGAATTAAAAACCACAATAAGAACCTCCTCAAATAAAACAGTAGATCCCTGATTGAAATAAATAACTATTTACTTATCAGAAGGTATCTGCTATTAAAGTAACCACTATATAGCACAATGAGATGCACCCATGTGTGATTCACAAGGCAGCCTGGAAGGCAGAGCCCAGCATCTCAATAAAACACAAATTCCTGTAAGTGGGAAAACAGTAAAGCCCCTCCACACACATTTCTGAAATCAGGGAAGCAGACTCTCACTGTTGGGGTCACTAGTGCACCCTCTGCCCCTATTTGTGGTGAGTTTGTGTCCTTATTCTAAGAGCACGGTCAGCAAAAAAGCCACAGGGAATGTTACTGAACATGCTCTGTTGATTTGAGCTTGTGCAGAAGATGCTGAGTAACAGAGACTGCAAGACCATACCTTTTCACACTACACCCTCCATGCCGGGAACCAGTACTAGCTCTGAATGTTGAATGCTTTTCCCCTGGCAGACGCAGGCTCAGTCACCCCCCCCACCACCACTTTGCTGGTGAATAGCTGCTGTACCTGCTGCTCTCCCCCCCATCCCCCTGGAGCCTGCGGCTGAGCAATTAGCTGGAGGGGAGAGGGAGGTTTAACCCTTTCCTCCTCCAGCAGATGCTGCCAGCACCAGCCCAGGGAGTACACAGCCAGGTGAGTACCGGGGGAGGGGGGGCGTAGCCTGAGCCAAGGGGGGAGTTGGCTGTGGATATGCCCCCTCTAGGGACCTTTGGTCAGGCCAGCAGCCAGGTCAGGGGTAGGGTTCTGGAGGACCTGGGAATCCAGGACTCCACATGGGCTCAGCATTTCACAAGGCCAATGTGGGATCAGGCCCACTTGGGCCTTGGGTCAGGCCAGTGGCCAGGCTGGAGAGGGACTGGGGGTGGGGGGCTGGGGATCCAGGACTCTTCCTGGGCCCCAAGTCACACTGGGCTAGTGGGAGGCAGGTAGATCAGGGATCATGCTCCTCTGGTCCCCAGGTCATGCTGGTGGCTTGGCAAGAGGAAGATGGGTAGCTCGGGATGGCCCCCCACCACCAGTACCCCAGGATGGCAAGAAGGCCAGGCCAAGGATTGACACCCCCCCCCAGGCCAGATGGTGAGGCCAGACTGGGCCAGGGTCACCTCCACCTTGCCCAGGTAGCAAGACTGGGGTGGGGGGGAAGGAAACAGGCTGGGCCATGAGTTGCCTCCCCCAAACCCAGGTGGTGAGGCTGGGTGGGCAGGCCAGGCCAGGGTCTCCCCCCCCCATACGCCTAGGCAATGAGGCTGGGGGGCAGACTTGGCTAGTGGTCACCCCACAAGTCCAGAGGACAAGGCTGGAGAGCCATCAAGTGGGCTGGGCCATGGGTCACCTCCCCTTAGCCCAGGTAGCAAGATCAGGGCCAGGGTTGCCCCCTCCTCCCTGATGCTCAGGTGGTGAGCCCCAGGAGTCGGACCTGAGCAGCGGTCATTCCTCTCCAAAGCCAAGGTGGCAGGGCTGGGGGGCACATGGGCTCGGGGGTTGTCCACCACAAGCCCAGGCAGTGAGGCCAGGGGTCAGGGTGAGCCAGCCATCATCTGCACTCCCCCCTCCCCGGCACCCAAGCCCAGGTGGTGATGCCAGCAGGCCAACGGGCAGGCTGGACCAGGGGTTGTTTACCTCCACCACCAGCCCAGCTGGCAAGGCCAGGGTCACAGGCCTGGTCAGGGGTCAACCCCCACCCCTACCCAAGCCCAGGGGGGCAGGCTGAGCTAGGGATCACCTCCCAAGTCCAGGCAGCAATGCTGGGGGGCAAGCGGGGACACGGTTTGTGTCCCACCCACCAAGCCAGGCAGCAGGGCCAGGAATCACCTCCCTCAGACCTGGTGGCAGGAAGGTCTGGCCAGCGGTCAAACACCAGGCCAGGGGGCTGGTAGTCAGGTCTGGCCCCATGTCAAACCCCTGCTCCCGAGGCCAGCGGGCTGGTGGCCAGGTATGGCCTGGGGTCAAAACCCTGCCCTCCAGGCCAGTGGGCATGTCTGGTTGGGGTACCTTCCCCCCATCCCAGGGGCAAGGCTTGGGGGCAGCAGGCAGGCCCACTGGCCAGGGGTCACCACACCTCTGACTAGCCCAGATGGCAAGACTGGGTGGCTGGCAGGCAGGCCTGGCTAGGGATCCTGCGTGATCATTGATCACCAGCCATTTACAGACATGACTTTCACCTTGTGTTTTGTTCTTTTCTTTCTGGGGTGGATCCTTGCTTTTGTGGGAGCTGTTTGCATCACTTAGCTATTAAGGTAGTACTTGCATTTCAACACCAGCCTGTGCTGATGACTGATTCCATCACACACACCCTTCATTCACACATCTTGTTCACACATTTAAATGAAATTCCAGTGTATGCACCTAAAACAAGTTTTATTAAGAATTCAAAATGGAGCTCTAAATTCACAACATTGAGCTTTGTTGGAAATTGGTGATAATGTTTATTAATCTGAGTTAATTATTTCAGTTATGATATTAAAGAATAGATACAGTGTTGCCTAACAGATGCTTTAAAGGTACATTCAATTTGTTTTATCTATCTGTGTCCTTACATTGTGGCTGCTGAAGCCTGGCCCTACACGAGCAAGAAGAATACAGTTAGGGAAAGGAATTCCTTGAGTGGAGTATATGGTACAGTATTAACTCAGTGGTTCCCAACCTTTTCTCTGCCGTGGCACACCTTGATACCTTCATTTTTTTTGTGAAGCATGCCACCATTAAAAAACTTATGAATATTTAGATTAATTCAAAACAATATGAATATTCATGAACCACAGCACAGAACCCTTGGTTGGGGCTGGATCCTGCCATCACCGGTGTTGCTGGGAAGGACACCCCACATCAGGGCCACTGCCCAGCCCCACTGAAGACCCCCAGCCAGGACTGAGATGGGGCTGCTGGTGCCTCTGGGGACCCTTGGGAAAGGTTACTATGTGGAGTGGTAGGGGTAGCCCAGCAGGGCAGGGGTGGCAAGACAGGACAAGGGTAGCCGTGTGGTGAGCAGCACAAAGGTGGCAAGAGAGGGGAAGGGAGAACAGGAGTGGCTTTGTAGGGTGGCAGGGGGAACCTGAGGAATGGGAGAGTAGGGCAGGGGACCCTGGCAAAGTACCCTTTTCCCCTCTTCTCCCCAGTGGCCCCTTGCCACCCAGGGCAGACCGTCACCCCACAGCAGCTCCCTCTCATGCAAGTGGGTCCCCTCCTGTCCCCCAACAGCCCTCTGCTTCCCATGATGGATCCTGCCATCACTGCAGGGGCCAGAGCTACACCCCTGGGCCCCATCTCATCAAGCCCTCACCAGCCACCACAGAGGTGTCACCAGGGCCCCTGCAGGCCTTGCTGTGGCCCTGCCGACCCTATCCCCTTGCCCCTGCCAGGGCCCCCATCAGGGGCATCGCTGGCATTGGGCATGCCGGGGCATGTGCCCCGGGTCCCAAAGCCAGTGCCCCAGATCTCCGGCCCAATCAGGCGGGGGATCCAGGGCCCGATCCCTGGCAGGCTGTGGCAGCCCCATTGCCGGTCGGGGATCCGGGGCCTGGCTGGCCACCCGGCAGGCCCCGCCCCTGGCCAGGAATAGGGCCAGGGGGAGGCTGCGCTGCTGTGGGCGGCTAGGCTGCAGTGGGGCCGGGCCATAAGTGGCCATTGGAGGCCGGGTCCACGCCCACAACCCCCAATCCCCAGCTGGGGATGGGGCCGCCACAGCCACCGGCGGCCCCGTCCCCCACTAGGGATCTGGGGCCTGGCCACTGGCGGCCCCATCCCTGCTGGGGATTGGGGGCCATAGGCATGAGCCTGGCCTCCAGCAGCCGCTTCTGGCCGGCTCGCGCCGCGGCCTAGCTTTCCGCAGCGGCGTGGCCCCCCCCCCGGCCCTATCCCTGGCAGGGGGCAAGGCCTTCCGGCTAGGGGAGGGGTCTGCCTGCTGGGGGTGGGGGCTGGGCTCGTGCCCCAGGTCCCTCCCCGCCCCAGCACCGCCTCTGGCCCCCATCATCCTGTCCCCCCATGGGTAGATTTTTAAGCTTCTCTGGGAGTGGCAGCTAGAAAAATCCACCCCCACCCCCCCACCCAATCCAGCTCCAGTCACTGGTGCCAGGGCCAGATCCTTCTACCTGCACCCCAGAATCCCTCGCTGGGGCTGGATCCTGCCATCACCAGTGTTGCTGGGAGGGACACATCACATCAGGGCTGCTGCCCGCCCCCTCTGAGGACCCCCAGCCAGGACTGGAATGGGGCTGCTAGTACCTTTGGGGACCCTTGGCTGGGGAGGCTTGGGTAGCCACCACTGCCAGCAATGGGGACCCCCAGACATAGCCAGGGCCAAGGGCCCCAGGGACTGCAGATCAGGGCCATGGCCGCTACGGACACCCAGGAGCAGGGCCAGACTTAGGGCTACCAGATACCAGAGCATGGAAAGGAGAACAGGGACTTACAAAAAGGAGGACATTGGAGAATACCTGGAGAAAATGCAGTATTAATGTAATAGTCTTCTATTTTTAGGGGGCTCTGAAATGCTTTCCCCTAAAAATAGGGTGTTCTGGGGCATTCCAGCATAATTTAACCCCTGTAAGTAAAAAGCCAGACAAAATCATGTATTTTAACATACCTGCCATAGCATGTGAAGGTAAAAAGGAGGACATGTCCTCCTTTTGCCTGACATCTAGTAATCCTAGGCAGACTGGGGCCATGGCTGCCACCACCAGTTCCAGGGACCCTCGCAGAGCCATCCCTAGGGGGGGTGGCCACCGGGGGCCCGCCTGCCTGCATTGCTGCCCCCCCATGCCGGGGACCAGGGGAGTGGCCAAAAGGGCAGCTGGTGCAGCACTGCCAGTCTGCCCCCTTCCCCCTGGCCACACGGAAATCAGTGGGGAGGGGGTGGGAGGCAGCACAGCCAGGGCAGGGGGGGCATCAATACCAGCTCCGTGCTGCCTCCCGCTCCCTCCCCCCTGCTTCGGCAGGGAGCCCAGAGCAGCGCGTCTGGCCAGGGAGGGGGAGAGGGGCTGATGGACCAGCAGTGCTGCACCAGCCGCCGTTTTGGTCACTCCCCCGGTCCCCGGCATGGGGGGGGGGACAGCGCAGGGGTCTGCCCCTCCCCTGGGCTGGCCAGTCCCGCCGCCCAGTGCCGTGGGATGCCCTGGGTGGCGAGGCCTGGAATAGGGCCAGTGGCAGCCCCCTGCACCCTTCCCCACCTTCCCTAGCAATCCCCCAGCCCCAAAGTCCCCCACAACCTATGAACCCCCACTTCCCCAGCCCACACTTACCCGCAGCCAGCAGGAGTAAACTGCTGCAGGCTTCCTCCTCTGCACAGCCCATGTGGCTGAACATAGCAGGGAGGGAGATTGAAAATGACCCCAGCTCACGGTGATTCTCGTGGCACACTGATGGTGTTGCTGCGGCACACCGGTTGCAAACCACTGTATTAACTGATACACTATTGCCAGTTTCAAGAGATCAAAAAATCACAAGAATGGCAAAAAATGTGGGGTTTTTTTTGTTGTTGTTTGTTTGTTTGTTTGTTTTGGTGCCAAAGATTATACTGTGTTTTTAAACTAAGCTTTTGATGTTTGAATTCCTCCTGTCCATCACAGGGTGAGTAGGTGACAATTAGTGTTGCCTGCCTATTCTTCTGCAGATACTGGGTAAGTTTTCATCTTTTCACCCAACTCTTATATTTGCTGACTCTCAAGTAAATCTGTGGAACTTCCTGTGTCTTGCTTCCTCAGAGCTCCTGTGTGATCATTGTGAATGGCTGGTGATCAGACATGACTTTCATCTTCTATTTTGAGTGCATCCTTCTTGTTTTTCCCATCCTGAGTGAAATGGACTTGTTTGCCTCATGGGTTCCCTAACTCTCCCCACCTAGTTTGCATGCACCTGTAAGCTGGGACCAGGCCAGAGCCTTTTTAAATTTTCTGCCCTGCAGCATGCCTAGCTATTTGGCCTATGGCAGGAACAGCATGGGAAATTGCAGATGCTGTGCTGCCTTCCCTGGGGCCTACCACCCAGCTGCACTTCTCTTACTCTCCTTACACCCCACTCTACCCTCCCCTGCTACCCACTCTCATGCTGCCACTCAGAAGGTTGAGGGGAAGGAAAGCACAGCAAAGTTCATGGGAGGGGTGGCATCTATTTAAAAATTTTGAGAACCATAGCAGTAGATTCCTGGTGTGGGTCGGCAGGGTGGCATCTCACAGCTGGGCATGGAGCCATATATCAGGTGGGCACCCAGATCCCATCAACTTCCCCAGTGCACAGGGAACCTATGCAAGTTGGCTGGAAGTCCCAGGGACAGTATGATCCATCACCCTCCCTCCTACTCCTGTTTGTGGAGCTTCTTGGCTCCTGATATTCAGCAACAGGAACCTGGAGGGGTTAGGGAATGATGTGCCTTGTCAGACACTCTTCTGGGCCAGCTGGCCCCCCCTCCCAGTGCCAGGGAATGGTGGCAGCCGCATAGCAGGCAATTTCCCCAGGGCCCTACACCCCCTAGGGACGGCCCTGGTGCTGGTGGGTTGAGGTGTTTAATGTGGACCAGGGCCAGGTTTCAGAAGAGATATCTCCCCCCCCCCCCAGCACCTCTTGCAAAAGGGAACAACCCTCAGTGGGGTACTTTTCAGAGCTCTCAATGCCAGAAAACCCACAGGGGTCACACCTCTTGAAACTTCCTTGGAAAGACCTGGTGGTGGGGGATGTTCCCTGGTGTTGTGCAGCCAGATGGCTGGTGGTGAGGAGGAGGAAGTGACAGGGCTAGTCCTAAGGTTTCTGGCACCCCCCTGCAACTAATAAATGGGTTCCCTCCCCCAGGCAGGGCGATACTAGGCCTGGGCAAATCGTTCTCTGCCCCCCCGCACCACATTGGGAAGCATGGCCAGCCAGCCCAGGGGAGGGGCAGACCCCTGTGCTACCCCGGCCCCCATGCCGGGGACCAGGCAAGCAGCCAAAAGGGCAGCTGGTGCAGTGCTGCCGATCTGCCCTCCCGGTCTCCCATCACCCCTAGCCACACGGGGAAGCCATTGCGCCTGCCGCCTCTGACTATGGCAGGGAAGTGATCCCCCTGCAGGCTCTGGCTGCCAAAGGGGGGATGTGATTGCCCCTACTGGTTCTGGCCGCGGCAGAGGGAAGCAATTCTCCACCCTGGCTGGAGCTGGCAGGGGGGGGGGATGGCTTCCCTGCCACGGCCAGAACTGGCAATGGGGGTCCTTATGCTCCTGTGATGGGAAGAAGGGAGCCCCCCGCACTGCTGGCTCTGGCTGTGGCAGGGAAGTCCTGCCCTCTGATGGCTCTGGCCATGGTACTGAATTGCTTCCCTCTGCTGGGGCCAGAAACAGCAGGGGCGATTGCACCCCGCCCCCACCGCAGTCAGATCCAGCAGGGGGGGATCGCTTCCCTGCCACAGCCAGAGGCGTCAGAGGCAACGGCTTCCCCATGCTGCCTTTTAAATTGGCACCCGGTGCTTTGCCCTGTCCCCTTACCGCCCTGGCCACAGCAGGGGGAAGCGGCAGGGCCAGCTTAAGGGGTTGTGGTGCCTTGAGCCAACTTTTCCTTTTGCATCCCCCATGGCCACACTGCCCCCCCAACTGCTTTCAGCCTGGAGCCAAAGACAGGGGGGGCATGAATGAGAGTGCAGAACCAGGTCTCCGCACTGAGCTGGCTCGCCCTGCCCCCAGGACAGGCAATAACCAGCCCAGGGGTGGTGCAGGCCAGCCCAGAGGCTGCATTCTGCTTTCTTGCCCCTCTCCTGAGCCAGCTGTTCTTCCCTAGAGGTAGGGAGGGCCAGCCCAGAGACTGGGCGAGAGAGCAGAGTCCAACCCATGGGCTGGCCCGCTCTGCCCATGGGGGCAGAATGACTGGCTCAGGGAGAGGCGGGAGCAGGGGGTCTGGCTGGCCTGCCCCACCCCATAGCACCCCTAAGCTTCAGCACCCTGGACTGGTGCCACACTGGCTCACCACCAGTGCCAGCCCTGATCCTGAGAAATTAGCACCACTTCCTTCGGCTGTTTAAGAATTTGATCCTGACTTACCCTACACAGAGGGAAAAAGTGAATCCTTAAGATGAAGAGTTGTATGTAACAAGCACTGAGTAGTTTCAGTCCCATGGAATCTGAAAGTCTTTGAGTCTACTGCTCTGCTCAGGGGAAGTGGCCGAGAGCAGGGAATGTATCACCCATCAAACTGGGCCCTTGATGTCAATAGGTATGACTGACAGGATGTGCTATCCACTTCCCAAAACATACTGAAAAGAGAGCAGAGAGGACTTTTCTCTGTGTCCTTTTCTAATCTTTAGAGTCCATGGACAAGGAATACGCACATGCCTTCAATTTTCTACACAGCTCTGCTCTTCTTTACATCTGCTGCTGTAACTGTGATGCTTTATGGGCCCAGCTTGAACCAAAGACAAATAAGAAAACATTTTCTCTTGTTAAGTTCCCATGGGGCAGCTATGTTAGTCTAGTAAAGCAAAAAAGCAAGGAGTTTTATGGCACTTAAAGACTAGCAGATTTATTTATTGCATGAGCTTTCTGATTTGCTCTTGCAGTATGACCTGATTCCATGTCTTACACTCCCCTGCATTTATTTTCATCCTACTTTTGTAAGTTCCCCCATCTTCAAAGCATCTGATGAACTGGGATTTTCTCCCACGAAAGCTCATGTGATAAATAAATCTGTTAGTCTTTAAGTGCCACAAGACTCTGCTTTATTTTCTATTGTATCCTTCCACAGGCAGTAATGAGAAATCCATGAGTCCTATAAACAGGTGATGAGGCAGATCTTTTAAACAAATGGAGCTGTAGTTTAATCACATGCACAGTAAAAGGAATGGAAGCACAAGCAACTGAAATCATCCGTACTTGTTGCAGCAAGGCAGCATCTTCTGTTTCTCCAGAACTTTGCACACCAAGGACGCTATTTTTGACAAAAAATGAACACTTTGGCTCCAGCAGCTGTATTTATTTTACCCATTTAGGCTGTCTTTGATTTGTACCTAGTTTATTTCTGTTTTTTCAAGGAACTAATGGGACATATTTTCCTTCCACAGAAATGCAACTGAAATAATGTAATCTCTCACTCCCATGGAACAATACCCTGCCTTTCATCACTTAGGGCCTGATCCAAACCCAAAAGGGTACTTTTCCTTTGGGCTTGAAGGTGGAATTCACTGAAGGAAGTCAGACTAGATGATCACAATTATACTTTTAGACCTTAAAAATCTATTAATCTAATGTACAAAGCTGAATTTGCTTGTGCAGACCATGGAGTACTGTACCAGTTTCTAACTCATTATTGTAAGAAGCCTGATATGGGAACCTGCAGTGTAAGATTTATAAGACTAAAACCAGTCAAAATTAGCATTTATCAGGATAACCACAAAAGTTATCCCATGAATAAGTGTGTCTACAGCATCTTTCATCCCAGAGTGCATCATACATGACACTTCATGACAAAAATGCAGCCACCTCTGGAGTAGAAATGACAATCACTTGGACAAGTGGAACAAACATGCTGCTCAACAATGAAACAGTGGGATATTTTGTACAAAAAAAATCCTCTACCTATGAGAAGGAGCAAGTAACCATTAGTGACTAAACCAGTGTTTCCCAACCAATGTGCCACAGAACCCAAGTGTGCCATCAGACCTGAGCAGGTGTGCCATAGAATTTTTTGAAAAACTACGGGAAGAGCTCTGGTTTGGCCCTTTGCTCATGAATATTCATGAGTACATTTGGAATCATATGGTGGTGTGCCTCTAATTAATTAAAGATAGCAAGGTGTGCCACAGCAAAGAAAATGTTGGGAACCACTGGATGAAACAGAGCAGAAATCTGCTTCTAAGGTGTCTTTTTAATGAGTGTCATGTAGTAAAACTAAGTTTAATTCAAAGGAAGTCTGGGCTGATGTTTGTGGGATTTAAAGTGCAATACTAGAAGCATCAAATCTGAAATGCTAAGCTAAGCCATCCGCTCCAGAGATCATAACTGCACTCACTGACATTCTTGCTCCAGGCAGTCAGTGAGTTAACATGCTGAGTCCAGCAGCCTCCTTAATGAATTTGTGAGACTATCAGATCACCCCCTCCCTCCCCCTCATTTACAAGTGAATCACCCCAGACCACCCTGTCCCCTGACTCATTAACAAGCGAATACAAATCAGTAGGTCTGAAAGTTTCCCTCTCAACCAAAAAACCCCAAGGAGTCTTGTGGCATGTAAAGACTAAGGGATTTAAGTGCCACAAAAATGCTTGGTTTTTTTGCTTCTCTCAAGCAGTTCTCTGCCCTGTTTCCTCCATCTCTTCCCTAAGCTGCCTGGCTGCTGGCTTCCTGGATCCGTCCCTCCCCCCATACCCCAATTCCTTCCCTGAACCACCCAGCCAGCTCCCCCAATCCCTCCCCCCCAGACCTCCAACCCCAAACTTTAGCCCCCCCCCTTTACCTGGCCCCTGGAGCATGGTCAGGGTGGGTGGGAGATCTTAAAACTCCCTCAGCACAGCCCCCTCCCATAGGGGCCTGCTGGGCTTCAGCCCTGGCACCCCTCCGTCCCAGGGGTGGGAACAAACAGCCCAGGGGAGGAGCGGGCCAGCCCAGAGATGGGGTGACAGAGCGGAGCACAGCCTCCAGATCAGCCTGTGGTTGCTGGCTCAGAGGAAGCGAGAGATGGAGCAGGAGTGCAGGGCTGATATCTTCCCTAACTTGTGAACATTGCCAGCGGATGCCCCTCCAGTGTCGCCGGCCCCCTGCAATGCTTGCCTTGCTTACTGCCTTGTGCTAGCCCTGGGAAGTGACTCTGGGAGGTCTAAACTCAATCAATAGATTATGCTTAAAAATGGGGGGGGGGTGAAAGCTCCTACCAGTCATATGAAGCAGGGTGTTCTCAAGGGCTTTTGCCCCAGCATTTCTGGCTCGCTGTTGGTTTCCCAGCATCTGTGTATGATGGGTGTGTACTTATTTGCCCCTTCGTTTGTGGTGTTCTCTCTTGGGGAGGGGTCTCAAATCTCTACCACTGCTATACCTCCTGTGAGGTACATTGTCTAGCCAACTGTTGTGGCCCCACTGTGCTAGGGCTGTACGAAGAAAACAAAAAGGTGTCACCTGTTCCTGGGGCCAAATAACTTGCCTTAAGTCATGGCCAGAGTGAGAGGAGATTCCCCCTGCTTGCTCCACTCCCAGCCAACCCAGCAACCCTGCACCATGGGCTTTCCACCTGTCCCCACTGCTCCTGGAGCACAGCTGCTTGCCCCACTGCTCAAGGAATCTGAGAGGCCGAAGGGGAAGCAGAAGGCTCTGCGCCGTGGTGAGCCAGAGACCAGGAGAAGGCATGAAGGAGTCCAGAGGAGCATGAGTTGCTGGAGCAAGGGATTGGTGTGGGAAGCTGGGAAAGGGTGGAGGAGCCCATGGGGTCAAGAAGACTGGGTAGGGGCTGGTGGGGGCTGGGTAGTGGTGGAGGGGACTGTGAAGGGCTGGACTGGGGACTAGGTGGAGAACTAGAAAAGGATGGAGGAGGTTGGGGGCTGGGGATGGAGGAGTATGAATAGATGTGGAGGGGGTTGTGGGGCTGAAGGGGTGGAGTGCAGGAATAGGGGACAAGGGGACTGAAAGGAGCTGGGGAAGTGTGTTGGGGGCTGAAGGGGGTGGAGTGAAGATGGGGATCTGGGGATTGAGGCTTTAGGGGGCTGGAGTGGAGGCTTGGATGCAAAGAGCTTAGGGAATGGGGATGGGGGCTGAGGAGGACATGGGGAAAGGGGTCTGATGTGGGTGCTAGTGGACAAGGTTGTGGTGATGTGGAGGAAAGAGGTAGTGAGGTTCAAGCAGTTTGTTTTGCACTCATATTATAACCCGGACCTGTACATGCATGAAGGGAGTCCAGAGATTAGGAGAGTTCCAGAGCCCATCAAATTATACTTTAACCACTGAATTTAAGAGCAAGATAGATAAACTGTCAGGGATGGTTTAAGAAGGTACTTGGTCCTGCTATGAGTGCAGGACTCAATGACCTCTCATGATCCTTTCTGATTTCTGTAATTCTATGTTCTTTATTCAGTTTTACCCCAATAAATCCCAAGGAAGTTCCCTGAGGAAGGCTTGCCAGGACTAATCCAAAGATATTTGTTCTAAGACATTTCCCAGTCTTTTGTAATAAAGAAAGCCACCTACCTTCTGTTTTCTAGCAGAATCAACAGCAGACACAGCCCCAGTGAAATGCCGCTCCACTGTGCATGTCCTGTGCTTTATAAACAGCCAAATGGAAACTGAAACTAAAATGCTTTCCCAGAAATCTCACAGCACTATAATAAATATAGCCATCAGAACTCGCAGAAATTCAGCAGCCCCCCTTTCCTTTCCAGCTTCAATCCCCTCCACAGCAAGTTTGTGCTGTGTGAGGGGGGAGTGCAAATAAACTGGAAGTCTTGGAATTCAGGTTCAGGAGACAGCTTCTGGTGCTAATCTTATCCTAGTTTCTCCTACTGCTGCACTCCAATAATTTAGGACAGAAGTGAGTCGACAATGCTTATTGCAGTGTCATGCTCTGGCACATCATGGAGTGTGGCAGGCTGGAAAAATGTCAGCCATGAAGGAAATTCTGCTCTTGAATACCTGTTTTTGTCAAACCACAAACAATACCCCCCCTTCTCAGTCTAAGCAACTTGTTAAGTCAGTCTGTCAGTTAAACCACAAGTTTCCATAAACAAACTAGGTATAAAAGACCCCCACAGGAGGAGTACGCAGGCTTAATAAGCTTATAAATATTTACTTGCACACCCAGGGGAGGCATAATTATTGCTTTGTGCAACATGTGATGTATGTAACGGGGGGGGGGCACATGTTAAGGAGAACATAAAGTAGGCAGAATGGAAAGTCTGTACCTCCTGACTACCCTAGCCAATGGGGAAAGGGAGAGGGAACCCTGCGGCCGGTATTAGGGAATAAAAGAGCTGCTAGGCTAAACACTGGCTGAGTTCACTGAGTGGCTCGCCCACTCTGTGTGCTCCCTTTATTCAAATAAAGTTGCTTATAAACAGGCCTCCTCTGCCTCTGTGGATTTTATCACCTCAAGGAACCTCAGGTCCCATTCGCTACAATTGGGGGCTCGTCCGGAATCCTTCCACCCTTTGGACGTCTCGCTGGGGAACAGGAGTCAATGGCGTGCCTCGCCCACTTGGGCGATCAACCCCCCTTCAACAGCGGGGAGATCCGAATGGAGACTGGACACCTGAGACTAAGACAGAGGCAGACGAGTAGGAGGTGGCAAGGGGCCACCTGAAGGCAGGGAATAAGACGGTACCGCAACACCTGGTCACGGGGGAAGACCTTTGGATAAAGAGGTAAGGAACATGGAAAATATATGTGGAAAGGGAAAATTATCCAGAGGGGACGATAAGAAAAAAAGGGACTGCAGCCCTGATATTCCCCCAGATAGTCCATTGGGTAGGACGTTAAGGTTTTGGAATTCATTGAGAATTCCCAAGGAAATTACTAAGGCTACCATGACTAATGTGTGTTATTTTATCTGGCTAAGGTATAAACTGGATAAGGGATTTTGGTGGCCCCCTACAGGGTCAGATAATGTCTACATATGTCAGGTTTTAAATTTTTATGTAAATGATTTCAAGAAGGGAAAAGGGAATTGGATTCCCAGGTAAAAGGGAGTTGGACTCCC
>ML682093.1:192974-204330 GCA_007922195.1 Podocnemis expansa
CCCTTTCTGGGGCTGCAGGGTGAGCCAGCAGCGGCTCACCCCCAGGGGTAACGAAATAGCATGTTCACCCTGTGAACTTGCTATTTCGTTTCCCGCTTTTTTTTCTTATTTCGTATTAACATTTTGTTAATTCAAAATAAGATATTTCGAAATAAGGTGTTGTTTCGAAACAAGTTGTTTCGACACAACTTGTTTCGAAATAACCCTGTGTGTGTGAACACAGCCATAGACTCTAAGGTCAGAAGGGACTAATATGATCATCTAGTCTGACCTCCCACACACTGAAGGCCTGAAAACCCCACCCACCACCTCCTACAATGAACCTCAAACCCATAACTGAGCTATTAAAGTCCTCAAATCATGATTTAAAGACGTTAACACAGAGAATCAACCAGCAAGTGAGCCATGCCCAATGCTACAGAGGAAGGCAAAAGCCCCCAGCGCCCAAACCAATCTACCCTGGGGCAAAATTCCTTTCCGACCCCAAATATGGCGATCAGTTAAACCCTGAGCATGAGGGCAAGTCCAGAACAGCAAGTCAAGAAGAAAGTCTCTGTAATAACTCAGAACCCACTCGACCTAATGCCCCTTCCCAGGTCACTATCATACCCATCACCAGTAGTAAAAGAGAGACAATGGCCAAGCTACCCTGTCCATCATATCATTCCCTGCATAAACTTATCAAGCTCTGTTTTGAAGGCACCTAAGGTTTTTGCCCCCACCACTTCCCTTAGAAGACTATTCCAGAACTTTACTCCTCTGATGGTTAGGAATCTGCATCTAATTTCAAGCCTAAATTTTCTGTAGGACAGTTTGTATCCATTTGTTCTTGTGTCCACATTGGTGCTGTATTCAAATAATTCCTCTCCCTCCCTTGTATTTATCCCTCTAATGTATTTATAAAGAGCAAACATATCTCCTCTCAGCCTTCTTTTGCTCAGACTAAACAAACCAAGCTCTTTAAGTCGTCTCTCATAGGAACGATTTTCCATTCCACGAATCACCCTTGTAGCCCTTCTTTGCACCTGTTCCAGTTTGACTTCATCTTTCTTAAACATGGGTGACCAGAACTGTACACAATACTCCAAGTGAGCTCGCACCAGTGCCTTGTATAATGGTACGAACACCTCCCTAGCTCTACTGGAAATACCCCTTCTGATGCACCCCAGGACCACATTTGCTTTTTTCACTGCCACATCGCATTGGCTACTCATTGTCATTCTGTGATCAACCAGTACGCCCAGGTCCTTCTCATCCCCTGTCACTTCCAGCTGATGCATTCCCAACTTATAAGAAAAATTCCTGTTATTTGTCCCTAAGTGCATGACCTTGCACTTGCCGTTGTTGAATTTCATCCTATTTTTAATGCTCCACTTTACAAGGTCATCCAAATCATTCTGTGTGCTATCCCGATCCTCCTCCATATTGGCAATACCTCCCAGCTTGGTGTCATCTGCAAACTTAATTAGCACATTCCCACTTTTTGTGCCAAGGGCAGTAACGAAAAAGTTGGATAAGATGGGTCCCAGGACCGACCCTTGGGGAACTCCACTAGTAACCTCCTTCCAGCTAGGCAGTTCACCTTTCACTATGACCCTCTGTAGTCTCCCCTGTAACCAATTCTTTATCCACCTTTCTATTTTCATATTAATCCCGATCTCCCCCAATTTAACTAGTAATTCCCTGTGTGGAACTGTATCAAATGCCTTGCTGAAATCTAAGTAAATTAGGTCCACCGCAGTCCCTTTCTCCAAAAAAATCTGTTATCTTCTCAAAAAAGGAGATCAGATTGGTCAGGCATGATCTATCTTTTGTAAAGCTGTGTTGTATTTTATCCCAGTTACCATTTTCCTCAATATCCTTAAGTATTTTCTCCTTCAAAATTTTCTCCAAGACCTTGCATACTGCTGAAGTCAAACTGACAGGCCTGTAGTTACCAGTATCACTTCTACTTCCTTTCTTGAAAATAGGGACTACATTAGCAATTCTCCAATCATAAGGTACAACCCCTGTGTTAACCGATACTTTAAAAATCCTTGCTAAAGGGCGGGCAATTTCATGTGCAAGTTCCTTCAAAATTCTTGGATGAAGATTATCTGGACCCCCTGATTTAGTTCCATTAAGCTGCTGAAGCTTGGCTTCCACCTCAGATATGGTAATTTCCATTTCTACATTCCCATTAGCTGTCCTATCTCTGTCCCCAATCTCACCATCACCCTCATTAAAGACAGAGGCAAAGTACTTATTTAGATATTCAGCCATGCCTAGATTAGCCTTGATCTCTACCCCATCTTCAGTGTATAGTAGTCCAACCTCCTCTTTCTGTGTTTTCTTTCTATTTATATGGCTGAAGAACCTTTTACTATTAGTTTTGATTCCCTGTGCAAGGTCCATCTCTGCTTGGCTTTTGGCCTTCCTCACTTGATCCCTACATGCTCTGACCTCTAAAAGGTTGTCCTCCTTTCCTATCCCCCCCAACTTCCACTTCTTGTAGGCCTTGTGTTTCCTCCTTATCACCTGTTCAAGATGTACATTCATCCAGCTTGGTTTAGAACACATGCCTGGAAATTTTTTTCTTCTTCATTGGGATGCAGGCTTCAGATAGTTCCTGCAGTTTTGTCTTGAAGCAGTTCCAAGCATCCTCAATGTTCATATCCATGAATTCTTTGTTCCAGTCCACTGCCTTAGCTAATTCCCTTAATTTTTTGAAGTTAGCCCTTTCGAAGCCCACTGTGGCCGCTCATGTGCAATCAGTCCTAGGCAGTGGGTGTATGCTATCTAGCTACTTGAGGGCAGGGGCGTTGCTGGCTGGGGGCAGGACCCGGAGAGCTGGGGCACTGGCACTGGGGCTCAGGGCACGTGCACCGGGGTGCCCAGCACCAGCGACGCCCCTGCTTGAGGGACAATACCCCAGCCCTAGTTACTACACCAGGAGCCACTGTCTACAGAGAGTAGGAACCACTCCCGACCACCACACTCTCCAATCCATTCATTTAACAAAGAAATGGACTGAGCCAAGCCCTCTGCACTCACAGCCTCTAAACATCAAACAGCTTTAGATAAAAGAACTACCAGTTTATTGATGGAATTATAATTCTAAGTGAGAATATAGCCAATCATGGCAGAATCACAATATAAATGAGTCAGAAGAGACCACAAGAAAATAAAAGGTAAGATATGCTGCTAAGCTAATATTTCTTCTTAAACTAATCTCATAGTCCAAACAAGTTTATGCTCAAGGTGTTCAGCTGTTAGATATTTGCCCAGCCATCTGCCTGAGGCCAGGCAGGGCCCAGATCTTGCTTGAAGTTGTTTCCAGGCGGAAAGTCCCAGGCCAAAAGCTCCTAAAATCTTCTAGGCAGATGTGATTCCTTTGAGTCTTCTCAGCCACCTCCATTAGCATATCTTTGTCCTTTTTCAGGTAGTGGCTTGCTCACTGCTGCTGGGAGAGACTTCTGTCTTGTCTCCCTTCCCCTTGAGCCATGCTAAATATGCTACACATCTGTGCATATGCATGATGCCGCAGGAAACATATCATCATAGTAATCATGTAGAATAGGTTATTAGCATCCATAAAGAAACATTGCATGGTGTAACTGGCAACAAATCATACAATTGCAATGCACCAGTGAACAGGAAAATCTTATAGATCATAACCCAGGGTACATGGATGTGCAACACATGACAGTGGCCTTAAAATCATTGGTGTTGTAAGGAAGATTTTGTGCTTGTCATGCAATGAATGTTATGTACGTTAAAATTTGATGTATGTTATGTATATTAAGTATGATTACAATTTAGGTCTCCACCTTCCCGGGGTAGGAGAGATTGCAGTTAAGGGCAATAAGTAACAGTGTTATATGGGGTTGAGACTGAGGACAGGAGTCGCAGGCTGGTCTGCCTAGCAACCAGTTATGTAATTACAGTGAGAAAAGTTACTGGAGGGCTGGCAGACTACTAACAGGTTCAGCCTGCCGGGCAACAGGGAGAGCAGTGTGCAAACACAGAGGGCGGGGCGCAGCTCTTCCAGAAGTCTCCACACTGTACCCTATGAACTCCTTTTTCGGTGTGAAAATAGGAGCGCAGGGATTGGCCAAGCGGCTTGGAATTTAAGGGAGTTCCATGAGGGGAGCAGGGTCTTCAGCCCCAGGGTTGCAAGGAGGAGGAACCTGGTGAGGGTGTTACCCCAAATCTGGGGGTCCCGGGAACAGTCTTGGCACCGAAGGAGTCAAAGACCAGCTCTTGGAGTTCAAAGAAGACCTTTATTGCTTCATGCTTCTTTAGAGGTAGAAGATCAACTCAACTCAACAAACAGAAGAACCTTTTAGTACAGCAACAAGTGGGTTTTTATACATTCATACCCCGACCCATTGGTTGGTTTTCAAAACCCATCATTAGCATACATGCTATCATTGGTTCCTGTACAGAAGAAACATGTATCCTATTGGTTCCTAATACAAAACCTTATTTTTGCATACAAACAAGTAACTAATGTATCTTTCCAAAGGTAACAACTTAAAACAATCACCAGTAGCTGTCAATCTTAGGGACTAGACAATTCCCCAAGTGTGTGGAATTCCCCTGTCAATCATCAAGGGGGTTTCCATTTTCTTTTCCTCAGGCTTCTGCCTTCAAGGGTGTCCCCATTGTGGTGGCTAGAGTCCAGGGTCTCTGGGCTGAGCCGAGACTTTTGATTAGATTGGAAGCAGAGAGCCCAAGGCCCAGCTGTTCAGGACTGAGCGTCTGACCCTGTGTGGCAATTAGCTCAGGTGAACTGGGCACTTAGCATGGCTCTGAAGAGGATGTCAGGACAATATAGGATCGAATTTCTGAAGAAGCAGGGTCTGGTATAGGTCGTGGTGGAAGGCCTTGCCCATGAACTCTGACAAGGGGTGAATAGACTGTTGAACAAGGACCCCTGGGCCACAAGAGGCTGGAAGTAGACAGGCCAAGTGTGGGCAGCTGATTGAGGATGACAAAGGACCCAACAGATGCTGTGGAATCGGGGTCAATGCAGAGGACGGGCAAAGGCAACTGTAAGCGCATCCAAGCCCGAGTGTGGGGTTCGGTTGGGTGTACCTTACTGGGGGTTACAGCTTTATGAAGCACATGGGTTTAATCCCTGCCTGGGCTATATAGAGAAAGAAAGACTGAAGTGGCGGCCCTGAGTAGCTTTGGTTTAAGTTTATCACTTATCTGCATAATTTACCTGTTTCCCTTATTACCATTTACCTGTATTCCTTATTACTACTCATGTGTATTCCTTATTGCTACTTACCTGTATTACTCTGAAAGTGTTTTTCATTATAAGGGAGTTACTGTTGTTAATTCAGAGGTTTTTACTATCATATCACTGTTTAAAAAACACAAGGGTTGTCACTGGTAAATAAACTATCCAATTGAATCAAAATATTCTGGTTATTTGTGACTGCTGGGGGAAGTGCCAGAGGTTGATAGATGCCTCAGATGAGAGGATCCCAATCCTGATTTATCTGTTGCTAAGAAATTTGGTAACAGTGTTACAGCCTCTTATACCAGGGTTGACTTTTGTTTAGGGCAACTGGTGTGATGATCTGGGTTTGCAAAATGGTTATAGGAGCAAGCCTTTGCATTTAAAACTTTTACTGTATGCCTACATACCGTATATACTCACCTATAAGGTGAGATTTGTGCACCTGAAAATTGGCTTAAAACAGGCACTTGACTTATACACGGGTGAATACAGTAGACAGCTCCAGCCCAGCAGTTTCACTGACCAGGCTGCCAGCTGGAGCCCCACTGTGACCACAGTAGCCATCTTGGGAGGTCAGGCTGGGCTGGGGCTAGAGTAAGGAGGGGACCCTGGTGTCTGGAGAAGTCAGCTAAGGGAGGTCTGGGGAGGGGTTGGCCTGGGCACTGATGGGGGGTTCAGGGAGGCCAAGAAAGCGGTGGCAGGGACTGGGGGTTGGGGAGGAGGGGTCGAGGAAAGTGACAGGAGGGCCCAGGATTTAGGGAGATGGTCAGGGAGGCCAGGGAAGCAGTGGCAGGGCCTGGGGATTTGGGTGGGGGTGCCTGGGAGGCCAGGAAAAGCAGCAGCAAGGGTTGGGGAGTGACAGGAGAAGGGGTAGAAAAGGTGTTGGGGAAAACCAGCAGGGAACGGAGAAGGCAGCAGTGAGTAGGGGGGCAGCAGGAGGAGTGGAGAGAGCAGGGGGGCAGGAATGAGGAATGGACGGGGGGCAGCAGGGGGAGTGGAGAGAGTGGCGGACAACAGTGGAAAAGCAGCGGGAGGGGTTTGGGGGTTAGGGATGGTGTTGAGAAGTCCAGGGGAAGCCAGTGTCACTGGTTGGGGGGGGGGGGTTAGGGCCCCAGCCCCGACGGGGCCCTTGGGCCATTCATTTTTGCCTTGTGTTTGGCCTCAGAATTGGGGGGGTGGACTTCTGCATTGATCTGCTTATACTGAGTATATACAATAACAAGCGTTATGCCACTGGCTTTTTCATCATAGGTCCAAAACTGAAGCACACAAATTATGCAGACATGTCAACTCTTGCAAATTTATCATGAATGACATGATTGCTAGGTAAAAATGAGCTTCACACATGATCTCCTTAGAGAGCTCTCAAATCACAGGATTTTTTCTCCAGCCCCTGCCGTTTGCTCCTCTGCCGGCCTGGGAAATGGGAGAGGGAACCCCCGGAAACCCACCCACCTCCCCAGACTTTGGAAGTGTGAAGATCCCAAGGAGATTCCAAGCTGAGTCTGGGAGTGCTGAACTATTGCTGGGGTGGGGTGGGGGGTGGATGGGACAGCAGAAGGCTGAAGTGAATGAGCAGAGTGGGGCTGAACTGCTGGTGGCTTCTAAGGAGATAGAGTGAATGCTGGAAGGGTGAGCTGAGAGAGTTGATGGGTAAAGGGGCTGAACTGATGGGGTGGCGATGACGGAGGTTGGGGGACTGAACTGAGTGTGGGGGGGCTGAATTAAATGGGTTTGGTTGGGGGCAGAACTTAAGGGATGGGGTTAATTGCTGGGCAAGAAAGGTGAGGAGGTGAGGATGATGAAAGGTCCTACACCAGGGGCCAAAATCACCTTTTCCAGTGCTTGTGGGAGAGTGGGCTGTGACGCTGTCTGGGTCTAGGAGACTGTTTATGATGATTTTTCATATTGATATTTCATATTTACAAGAATCCATATGTGATATGTCATGTGTGGTATCAGTACAAAGGCTGTAATTTGCTAGAAATGATTATATGATTTGTATGTAGTATTGGGGAAAAACTGGTCTGGGTTCCCAACCTGGAAAGGGAACCCCAAATCCTTCCCACAGGTGAAGGCTTGTTCCCAGCTGAGACTCCAATAGGCAGAGAACGAGGTGTGGTTCAAAGTTTATTATTTAGCTGAATAATAAAAGGAACTGCAGCAGAGGGAAGCAAAGAGAAGCTAGCCTCTCTGAGCAAGAACCCCTAGTATAGGGGTTACAGGTCATATATACCTTCTAATATGCAAAATACAATATACATAATGCAACAAGCTCATGCATAAGACAACAAGTTACATCATGCCTAAAATCCCTACATGGTGTTACTACTCTTAATATGCAGTTTACACAATTAGATTATACTTAATAGGCAGCATATAGTTAGCCCACCTCTGTTGTTGTTTACAGCTTATCTGAGTAACAGTTACTGTCCTTGACCAATGAGAGTGGCCAGACTCCTGTGACCCCTCGGCTACCTGGCCCCCATCAACCTGTTTACCAGACTAGGTTGATAGCTTCCCAGCAGGGTCCAGACAGGAGGGATTGTCTTATAATCTAAATTTGTGGATCACCCTTATTATCTATAGAAACAGTCTACCACCTTATTGATCTAAGCCACTAGCTTCTCTGACTATCTATGACTTGATATACATTCTGTAATTAATGTTGTCTTAGCAAACACAGAGCCTCTCACACAGAACTTCCAAACCAAACTTACTCAATCTTGCAATTTCCTTTACAGTAGCTATCATGCTTGGGTTGGAGATTAGAAACCTATTTGTTTATATGTGTGTTCCAAGCTGTTTGAGCTAAAGCAATCCCAAACTGGGTGTGTGCAAACTATTGTCATTTTGATGGCCCATCAGGAGGGGACTCCCAGCTACAGTGGGCCCAAGAGGAAACCTGTTTGACCAGTTGCCTAGACTGACCATGTGGCCCACCTCCATTTGGATCTAGCAAGGTCTCTGAGAAAAAAGGCCATTGCCCATTCTCCATTTTGTCTTTAGTCGCTAGCCCCTGGTCTATCTGCAACCAACACCTGCCTCTGGAACTATTCTTCTGGGACTGAACAAAGGACTGAGACCCACCCAGCTGCTGCTGCTGCTGCTGCTGCTGGGTGCACACCAGAGGAGTGGGACTAATCTGCAAACTACAGGATCTTCAAGGATTTGTTTTCTATGGACTCTAAATCATTTGTATGTATGTGATTCACTTTGACCCTTTAACATCTCTCATATCTAGCTTGTTCCCTTTTACATTCAACCTTTAGTTGTAGTTACTAAAGGATTGGCTGGCAGCATGGTATTTTGGGTAAGATCCAAGCCTATATTGTTCTGGGTGATGTGGCTGTCCCTTTGGGGTCAAGAGAACCTATCTCTTAATGAGACCCAGAGGCTAGAGGGGACCGTAGGATCTGATGTGCAGAAAGGGGGCTGTTTCTATTTTATTATGCTTGGTGATGACCAGAGTGGTTAGTCAGAAGCATGTTTTGTTACTGACTGGGAAACTGGTTTAAGTACCACCCGTCAGTGGTTAGGGGATTTGGCCCCTGGTTTTGCAGCTTGCCCTGATCTTTGCATATTCAGGTGGTTACCCCAGGAGGCCCGGATCACATGGGCAACACTAATTGTCACATACTCACACCCTGGGATGGCCAGTGCAGAGGGAATTCAAACATCAAGAGAGTAGTTTAAAAACACAGTAGCCACACAACTCTATTTCCTCCATTCACCCATGCCCTGCTTAATTACCAGAGCCATAACTAAGGTGGGGTGAATGGGGCTTTGCCCCAGGCATGCCAGAGCTGCTCAATAGAGCCGCTCCATTGAAGGGTGCGTTTTGTGGTACTGTCCCCAAGTGCCGCTAATTGCAAGGGGAGCATTTTGATCAGAACGTGCCCCGGATACCAAAACAGAGTGTTACAGCTCTGTTGATTACAAACAAACAAGCACACAAAGAAAAAATAAATAAATGTCAAAGCACAGAATAAATTTTAGGAGCACCATTCTCCAGAACTGATCTTCATAAATAGGGTCATCACTGGCACTTCCAGCTGGGACATGATCCCTGGGTCACTCCCCCCACTGACCTTGCTGCACCTCCTGCAAGTCTACCTGTTGCCTGCGAGAAGGTGGGGTGGTGATGCCTGGCTGGAACCAGGGCTGCGGGGGCAAATGTCCCCAGCTGAAACTAGGGGGCTATTTCTGTCACACCACTGCCCCAGCCTCACTGCACGGTGGGGGTGGAGGGTGATCTCCTGCCAGACCCAGGAGGTTAACCCTGGCCTCGCTGCCCTGGTGCAGGGGGAGGGGACCCTGCCCCACCTCCTGCCCAGGAAAAGGGAGGAGAGGCAATGCCCAGCTGGACTGGTGGACCCAGGGCCAGAGGGTGCCCATGTTTGGGGACAATTCCCAGTTGGATCCAGGTTGGGGATAACACCTTCCCAACCAGCAACCTGCTTGCTCTGGCTGGCTGCTGAGTCAATGACCCATGGGGGAGGGGATGATTCCCAACATGCCTCTCACACTGGCCAGTCCGACCTGGGGACCAGTCCCCCGCTTCTCGCACCTCCCGCCTCCATGCTGCCTTCAGGTTCTGCACTTACCGGTGCTGTGCCACTGATGACAGTCTCTGGTCCTGAAGAGAAAACAGGATGGAGTCAGCAGCTACTGCACACCTGAGTGTGCAGCAGGAGAGAGGATTTAAATTTCCCTCTTCTTTCCCCCTGTGTTTCTAAGTGACTCACATGCTTGCAGCACGGACAGAAGGTTCTGTCTGAGTTTAGCTTCTTGTCCCCAGCAAACAGGATCTCTGTGCATGTGCCTGCTGGGGAAAACAGCTTGGGGCTCGGGATGTTCAGCTGACGGCTAGTGCTCTGTTGGCCCAACAGCAGAAACACCCATGAAACCTATACCTTGCTTTAATTTGATGATTAATTTTTACAAGCTTTTGGTTGGATAGACTATTGTTTAAAATGAAACATCATTTGTTTTACATTTATTTTCATGACCTTTGAACAAAATGTCACAGCACACTTGGACAGTTGTCATGGCACTGGTGCACTGGGTGAGAACCACTGGCCTATTTCACTCCTTTCCATATAGCGTAGGAAGAGAGAGTTAAGAGAAATGCTGGAGTCGGAGCCCTTGTCTGTGCAGGGAACCTCAATGTAGGTGAAGGTATCCATAGGAATAATGAGATTGTTGATCTGTTGGTGACTTTGACTGGAAAAATAGCTTACATTGTAGTAAAATTCTGGACCACTCTCCCAGCTCTCCCACACCGGACAGTGTTAAACTAAGAAATGAGCAACAAGATCTTATGCGGGGGAAAAGGCAAAGAGCTGTGTTTATTGCTAGTACAGAATAATTCCCATTTTACCCAAAACACAGAGCATATTACCCCATTACAACTCACTGCAGAGTTCCTTGGTAGCAATCGTCTCAGTGTGGCAGGGAGCAGACCAGGGTACCAGAATGACCAAATAATACAAAATACAGATTTTATAACCACAACTGTTTTGAAGTCTTTAAACACCAGACAAAAAAATACTGTTAAACAAAGTTTTCTTTCAACAATATAGGATCTTTTCATTATCTGGAAATCATCTTTGAAATGGCTTTGTGTTATCTTGGGTTAATGTAATTTGTTTGGAATGTGATGAGTGATGACATGCTTCACAGTTTACAGCTACTTCTTGCCCTTGGTTTTGCTTAACCAAAGTACAAGGCTTCAACTGGTCACAGTGAGAAAAAGCCCACAGGCTAGTAGCCTGTGTTTGATTCTTTGTTTTGATACTCCTATAACTAGCTAAGTGATAAGAACATGCTTAGAAATCTTAGGCTATGTCTACACACAGTTTTGTTATTTCGAAAGAAGCTATTTCGAAAAAATCTGTTATTTCGAAATAACTTGTTTCGAAATAACAAAACTGTGTCCTCGAAATAAGGGAGCGAAATAGCAGGTCCACAGTGTGGACCTGCTATTTCGCTTCCTCTGGGGGCTGCAGGCACCCACAGGGTGCAGTGCAGAGGCGCACTGCACCCCGTGGGTGCCTGCAAAGGGCTGCAGGCACCGCGCCTCACCTGGCGGGTGCCCGCAGCCCCCTGCAGGCACCCGCC